>VZTE01001275.1:576905-587657 GCA_013397775.1 Eulacestoma nigropectus
TAAAATAAAAATAAAATAAAGTAAAATTAAATAAAATAAAACAGAATAAAATAAAGCAGAATAAAATAAAGTGGAATAAAATAAAATAAAATAAAGCAAAGCAAAATAAAAATAGAATAAACTAAACTAAAATAAAAATAAAATAAAGTAAAATTAAATAAAATAAAACAGAATAAAATAAAGCAGAATAAAATAAAGTGGAATAAAATGGAATAAAATAGAATTAAATGGAATAAAATAAAAATAAAATACCATGAAGTACAGTGAAATAAAATAACATAAAATGAAATGAAATATAAAAAATTAAAATAAAAAAATAAAATAAACAAAAAATAGAGTAAAACAAAATAAAATAGAGTTTAAAAAGTGAAATAAAATTAGATAAAAAGGAAGTAAAATAAAATAACATAAACTAAAATAAAAATTAAAAAATTTTAAATAAAATAACATAAACTAAACTAAACTAAACTACACTAAAAATTAAATAAAATAAAACAAAACAAAATACAATGAAATAAAATAAAACAAAACAAAATGAAATGAAATAAAATAAAATTCCCTAAAGGCCCAGCAGATGTTCTGGAGCCCAGGAGGCTCCAAGGGCTCATCCCGCCCAGGTGATTCCCGTCTCACCTGGCGAATTCCCAGGCGATAGGCCAGGATCCGATCCACGGCGTTGGGATTCATCTGCGTCCACTGCAGGCTGTAGGAATAAACGCGGGGCCGGTTCTGCCACAGGGGGTTGTAGGTGTCGTAGTAGAATTCCGGGGCGTAGGCTTTTCCTGGGGAAAAAAGGATGGAATTAGGGAAACCGGAGACCATGGAACGGCCGGGCAGCCAGGGAATAACGCAACCAGCCAAGAATTCACCCATCCATTGGGAAAAGGAGGGAAAACACAGGGAAATCATCAGGAAGTAACTTCAGTTGGGCTTTCCTGGATCCAAGGGTTGAGATCCATCCCCTCATTCCCAGGACCCAAGGGTTCAGATCCAACTGGATCCAGCCCCTCATTCCCAGCATCCAAGGGTTGAGATCCAACTGCAGCCACTCCTCATTCCCAGGATCCAAAGGTTGAGATCCAGCTGGATCCAGCCCCTCATTCCCGGGATCCAAGGGCTGAGATCCAACCCCTCATTCCTGGATCCAAGGGCTGAGATCCAACTTTAGCCACTCCTCATTCCCGGGATCCAAGTACTGAGGTCCAACTGGATCCAGCTCCTCATTCCCAGGATCCAAGGGTTGAGATCCAACTGCAGCCACTTCCTCATTCCTGGGATCCAAGGGTTGAAATCCAACCCCTCATTCCCAGGATCCAAGGGTTCAGATCCAACCAGATCCAGCTCCTCATTCCCAGGATCCAAGGGTTGAGATCCAACTTCACTCATCCTTCTCCTGGTGTTTGGAGTGGTTTTGTTCAATATCTTCTTCCAGAACCCCTTTTTAGGATTTTTTTTCCTCCATCCACATTTTTTAAGGATTCACAGCCTTGCTTTGCCTTTATCATTATTTCCCTCCTCCAGGTGTGGGCATGGAAAAGGAAAAATTCATGGATCCAGTGGCAAAGACAGTTTGGAATCCCTGCACTGTTCCCAAAATAAAGCCCCAAACCCTCCTGAGCTACACCAGGAGACTCCAGGACTGGCACAAATGATAGGAAATTCCATCCCAGAGCTGGGAATAGGATTTGGATATTCCCAGTGACTGCTGCTGCCTCCATCCCATCTTTCCCCTCCACATTCCCAAGTGGAAAGGCTCCTAAGCTGTCCTGAAGAACCTGGAGATCTTTGTTGTGGTTTGGACAAGGTAGGAAAAGGGAATCTCCCATGGAATTGGGAAAATGAGAGGATCACCAGCACTTCTGAGCCTTCATCCTTCATAAATGTGAGAAGAATTAAGGATGGTTTCCCAAAGAGAGGACAAAATATTCCTAAATCCCCTAAATCTGAGTTCATGTTGACTTAAATCCACGGAGAGAGTTTGCCAAGAGATGGGGTGGATATTCCATCCCTGGAATTGTCCAAGGCCAGGTTGGATGGGGCTTGGAGCAGCCTGATTTCCCTAAAAATGTCCCTTCCCATGGCCTTTTCCAACCCAAACCATTCCACGATTCCACGGCTTTTCATGGAACAGGTCCATCCTTGCCCCATCCATAAGAAACAGGATGTGGGCAAACCCAATCCAGGGTTTGCTGTGCTCCCCTTTGCCACGTAAAATACCCAAAAATCAGGGAAAAAACCTGGAAAAAAAAAATATTCCCATGGGTTGTCCTGCTGGAAAGGTCCAAAAGAGATTTGTAATTAGAGAAAGTCCAAAGCAGGATGAGGATTTTCCACTTCCTGAAGTTTCTACTTCCATCCTCTACTTCTGCAGGGATTTGGCAGTGGGAATAATTAGGAAAGGGCTGGAAAAACCTGGGAAAACGTGGCCTGCCTGTCACCTGGAATATGAGAGGGGTATGGATTCGTTACTCCCTTCCCTTGGTCAGGGTTTTAGGAGTTTGTGCCAAAATGACCACTGAATTTTGGGATTTGCTCCTCAAAACTATCCCTGCTGCCAGGTGGAAAACAGAGAGGGATGGGAGGCATTTCAAATTCCAAATGGGACAAGTCCCAGCAGGAGAAAAGCAGTGAGAAGAGGAGGGGAAATTGCTTTAAAAAACCCCTCAAAATGCAAAGGAAAAAAGGCAAAAAATCCCGGGAATAAACACCAACGTGGCAAGTATTGATCCGGCTTTTCCCTCTCCAGCCACGCTTTTCTTTTCCAAGGATAAAAAGCCCTTTTAATCAAGATATTTTTCCCAATTGCCCAGGGAAGGAGCAAACACAATATTCCAAGGAGAGGGAGCAAAGCAAAACCGCTGCCGGAAAAAAGGGATTGCAGCGGGAATAAAAAGGGAGCAGCGGTCGAGACGATTTGTTTTGCTTGTTTCGGAGAAGTGGGAATAATGGGAAAAGCTCATGCTGGATGCAAATTATCCTCTTCCCACTCCCAGTGCTGCGGGATAGAATGGGATCTCTGGGGGGGACTGAGAGGAGCCGTAATGAGCCACTTGTCACAAGAGGGGCACGCGAACAACGCCGCCACCTTTGGGGGAGTAATGAGGCGCCAAGAGGAGCTGCATTATCCCAAATCCCTGTGAACGCAAAGCCGGGAATGGAGAGGCTGGAAATTCAACAGCACAACACTGAGACCTTCCCTTGTAAACTTTGGAAGGCGGGGATGGGGTTTGGAGCGCAGGGAAAGCTGATGTGGCCTCTGGAAGTGCGGGAGTTGTGGGGAACTTGGAAATGTCCCCTGTCCCCACAGCCCTTGGCTCTGGACCCTTGGGAGAGGATGGACAGGGAGCTCCTGGAGCAGATCCAGAGGAGGGATGTGAGGATGAGGAAGGGCCTGGAGCATCTCCGTGCCCAGGAAAGGCTGAGGGAGCTGGGGCTGCTCAGCCTGGAGAGGAGCCCCAGCTGAGAGGGGCCCTGAGCCCTGGGTGTCCCTGGCTGCAGGGAGGGTCAGAGCAGGGCCCGGGCTCTGCTCCGGGGGCCCAGCAGTGGCACCAGAGCCACGGGCAGGGGCTGATCCCAGCGATTCCCCCGGCACAGGAGGCAGAACTTCTGCCCTGGGCAGTGCCCAGCCCTGAGCAGAGCCCGGAGAGGGGCTGGAGTCTCCTCCCTGGGGATGTTCCAGAGCCCTCTGGACACCCTGCTGTGCCCTGTGCTCTGGGATGGCCCTGCTGGAGCAGGGAGTGGCACCAGTGACCATTGGGGTCCCTTCAGCCTGACCCATCCTGGGATTCCTCAATTCCAGACAAATCCCCCAAACCGGCCACCACCCCACCAGAGCAATGTTGTCCAACAAAGCTTAGAAGAGAAATGAAGAGATGATGAATCCCAGAAACCCAGATTGGTTTGGGTTGGAAGGGACCTTAAAGCCCATCCTGTCCCACCCCTGCCATGGCAGGGACACCTCCCACTGTCCCAGGCTGCTCCCAGCCCCAATGTCCAGCCTGGCCTTGGGCACTGCCAGGGATCCAGGGGCAGCCACAGCTGCTCTGGGAATTCCAGCCCAGCCCCTCCCCACCCTCCCAGCCACGAATTCCTTCCCAATACACCATCTGAATCCACCCTCCTTCACCTTAAAGCCATTCCCTGTGTCCTGTCCCTCCATCCCTTGTCCCCAGTCCCTCTCCAGCTCTCCTGGAGCCCCTTTAGGCCCTGCAAGGGGCTCTGAACTCTCTGGAGCCCTTTCTTTTCCAGGTGAACATTTTCAGTGATGAGCATTTGCTGTGCAGCATTCAATCCCTCCAGGCAGTGCATCCAAACATCCAAACATCCAAACATCCAAACATCCAAACATCCAACCGTTATCCACCAGCCCAGTACCAGCGTAAGGTCAAAAATGGTTTAAAAGTCACCGAGGCCCTGAATTAGAGGAACCAAGCAAACGGAAAAGTCACTTCAGCTGCTCCATCCCAAGCTCCACTGGATCTAAAAGCTGGAGAACTGTCCTGACCAAGCCAGGAATTCCTTCCCCAGTATCCCATCCATCCCTGCTTTCTTCCAGTTTGAAGCCATTCCCCCTTGTCCTGGCACTCCAGGCCTTTATCCAAAGTCCCTCTCTCGGTCCCTGTGTTTAAAATTGTTAAAAGCAAGGAAACAACCTCCCCCTCCCAGCTCCGAAATCCCCCAAATTCCCATTTATTCCCCAAACAGACTGAAGTGTCCCAATCCAGAGCTTCAAAGATTATTGATCCTCATCCCTCGGCATGGAAAACCAGGAGGCAGAGTGGTTTCTCTCCCGACTGCCCCGGTTTTAGCGGGTATCGGTGCTGCAGTTTGATTTCACTCCGATAAAAAGGATCCCTCTCTCGGTGACCTTTTCCCGCCCCGCCTCCAAACCCGGAGCTGTTTTCCACATTGGAAGAGGATTGAATTGTTGGCTCAGCGGCTTCCTCAGCCCAGCTTTCCCTGAAGTGTTCCCGCCTCTTCCATCCTCAGATCCCAGACAATGAATCTGGCTCGGGACCAGCTGTTCCCGACACCTGAATTACTCAGCTGTCAATTTGTAGCCCATAAAAGCTGCATCTAAAACATTCTTCATCCTTGGGCTCTTCATCCCCACTCCTTATTCCTAAAGATTTGGGAATTTTAGTTTCTAAAAAAAAGAGGGGGGGGGAAGAGAATTTTTTTGTGTGTTTACCACAAAAAGCCAATTACACAACGTGAGAAACGTTATAAAATAATGAAAGGATAAAAATGGATGGGAGGAGCAAGTCCAGGGGGACTGTTGATCTAATCCTGCAGGAAGAAAGTCGATTACATGCCCAGGATTGTTCTCCAGGATTAGGAATTGTTTCATTGGGAATGTTTGTGCCCATGGTTAAATGGGCTTTAGAGACTCTGATTTCCAGGCAGAAAAGACGGAAAGAGATTTTTCCCATTCCTTATTCCTAAAGTTTTTAAACAGGATTTTTAGCTTTTAAAATAAAAGGAAAAAGATTCAGCTGGTCCCTCCCAGAGAAAATGATCAGCCAGGATTCCTCTTCCCGTGGTTCATTGGGATCACTCCGCCTTTTATCCCGGAGGAAAACAATTCCTCAAAGGAATTGCTGCCACACTGGGCACTGCAAATTCCAACTGGGATGAGAGCAGAGCAGCGCAGGGATCTCAGCAATGCCACAACTGCCCCCCACCCTCTGTCCCTGAAGGTCCCAGATCCCAGCTGGAGCTGCAGAGGGTGGGATTGGTGTCGGCTCCTTGTCCTGCAGGAACAAACAGTGGGAATTGAGCATTCCAAGAAATCATTTCCTTATCTGATTCCCCCTTATCTTTCCATCGAGTTCTGCCAATTCCTTGGAGTTGGGTGCTTGGGAAGTGCAGCAGCTCTGTCCCATGTTTGTGGCATTGCCGGTGGCGGGAGCTGGCTGTGAGCGATGAGAGAGCAGCTCCCACTTTATCACAGCCCTATAAACTTTTAGGGAAAGGAGATAAAATCAGGGATTTATAAACGCTTCCCCCTTTCAGCAACCTCAGCTCCAGCCTTTTCCATCCTTAAAATGCTGGGAGAGCATAAATCCTAAATAAAACACTGTGTGAAATACTGGGAGACACGGAGTTTATGGAAAATGCTGCCCATTCCCGCGCTCAGCTTGATTCCAGGATCTCTATTTTATGGAAGAATTGTAGGAAGAAAAAGATACTTTGTTCTTTATTTGCAGCTGGGAAAGGCAACATCCTTTGGGAAAGGCATCTCCTCCCGGATCTGCTCCTCATCCCAATCCTGCAGCTGGATCATCCCCGTCACCTCCAGCCTCCCCAGAACCACGGAAGCAGAAAATCAGGGAATTGTTTGGGCTGGAAGGGATCTCAAGGATGTTCATGCACTTGAGGCCTTCCCTTAATCCTCCAGGAGTGACTTCCAGGGCCTTCCCTGTCCTCCAGGAGTGACTTCCAAAGCCTTCCCTGTCCCTGAGGAGTGAATTCCAAGGGCTGGAATTGTTTGGGGGGAGCAGCTGAAACCACTTCAGTGCACAGCAGGGTTAGAGTGAACAAAATTAATTAATATTAAAATACTAACAATAAATAATAATATTTATTAATAATTAATAATAATTATTAATTATTATAGAATTGATATTGGAATAGAATTAATTATAGAATTATTAGTTCCCTGCAAGCAGCTCCTCCAGAGAATTCCTCACTGCAGGCACAGACAATCTCGTGCCTGCTGCTCCCACTGGGAATTTAGGGATAAGACCTTCCCACCCTTCCCAGAAAAATCTCTTCCCAAAATATTTACAGCTTTATGAAGAAATTGGAACTTGCAGGGAAGGGATGATTTGGGAATAAAATGAACTTTTTAATGCCCAGTTGGGGCAAAAATTCCAATTTATCTGAGCTCTGTCCATCCCAAATGGGTTTAGAGGTTCCCGTTCCCATTCCAGGCACAGAAACCCAACATCCCAAAGTAGGAAAAGTGTGGAATGCTCCGCGTGGCATCCATGAGATTCCTTCTCCTCCTGCCCTTCACTGATTCCTCCCCTTTCCCTGGAGTTTTCCCAAGGATCCAACTCCTCCCCAGTGACACCCGAAGGTGACATCTGCTGGCCGAGCAGTGCAAGAGCTCCCGTTCCTCTTCCTGCAATTCCTGCTGCTCCCCGCACGGGATTCCCAATCCCACCAACCCTCCCCGCTCATCCCGACCTGACCCCAGGAGGTCGAGGTGTTCCTCAGCTCCATTTCCATCAGTTCGGGGCCGTGATGCCTTGAGGGATCACCGAATCCGGTTTTAGCAGGACTTGGAGCTTCCTGCTTCCCACGCTGGGATTGGTGAGCTTCGGGAAGCTCCCATTCCCAGATATCCATAGCTGCCAGCATTCCATGCCTTCATTTTTACATGGCTTGCACACACTCTACAGGCAGGAGGAAATTCCTAAAGCAATGGGATCCACAAAACTCCAAAAGAAATCCCTGGCTCGGTGTGGAGGTGACAATTTTCCTGTCACCAGCAGGAATCCTGCAGAAATCCCACGGGAATGGCAGGTGAGGAAGGGGGAAGCGGTGTCAGGGATGCCGAACACCCGATTCCCGAAGGATGGGCGGGGAAAGGGATGGGATATCCCAGAATTGTAAATAATAAATCATTAAGTGTCACCATAAGCACAGGGAAGGAGCTGAGGCTTCTGAGGAGGGGGGAGATGGGGAAACTCCTGGAAAAACGGGATCAGAGCACAGGGAAACGCAGCCAGGAGAGGATGCAGCTCTATGGAATCTTCGGAGCGACACAAGGAACAGGAGCAGCCTCTGGATCGACTCCAGCCCCTGGCCAGGCTCCAGAGCATTCCCAAGCATTCCCACAGCTCTGCCTCCACATTTGGAGGTGTCCGTGCCCACCCAGGCTCCATCCATGGATCCCAGATCCAACCAGGCCCCCCTGAGGCTTCCCAAGCTTCTCAGGACTTCCCAGGAAGCTGCAGCTCTCCTCTCTGGGCATTCCGTCTCCTTATCCCTGTCCCTTCCCAGCTGTGGGCTCCCCGCTTCCTGATAAATCCAACAGCTCGTGGCTGCTCCAACAACTACAGAGCCAGCCCACAATTCCCTCACATCCCACAAAGAGTCATTTTTGAGGGAGAAACCGAACAAAATTCCAACCAGGAATGGACTGAAATGCAGGTTTCCAAGGAATGCCCCATCCCTGCGGCTGCCCCTGGATCCCTGGAAGTGTCCAAGGCCAGGCTGGACATTGGGGCTTGGAGCAGCCTGGGACAGTGGGAGGTGTCCCTGCCCATGGAAAAGGGTGGAACAAAATGGGATTGAAGGTCTCTTCCAACCCAGACCAATCTGGGATTCTGGATCACATCCAGCAACGACTTTTTGGGGTGAAATCCCTTTATTTTCCTTCTCCTCCAAGGCCAGGCCCACAGTAAGGATTCATAAATCTGGAGCAGAGGGAAAACCTCAGTCACCCTCTCCCTCCATCCCAAATTCCATCCTCCAGCCTCGGGATGGAACGGATTAACCTCATTTTCCTCTCCTTGCTGCTGACGGGAAAAGCAGGCTTGAGATCCAGCAATCCCACCTTATGCCCTTCCCTAAAATTTGGCACTGCCTGCTCCTCTGACGACCTGGGAGAAGGAAATATCCCGAATTTCCAGACTCTGGAATGATTGCCAAGAAGGCTTTCGCTGGCTCAGAGCCCACTGCCCTTGCTGGGCGTTGGAGCAGCGGATCCATGAAACTGGGCACAGAACAAACACTGAGGCAGAAATTCCTGAACGAGTTTCCAAAGATCTCCTCCCAGAGGTGGATTCTGGGATCACCAGAAGGGATGGCACAGTGTCCATCTCCTCAAATCCCAATTTCCTGGGGGAAGGGAAGGCAGGAGACGTGAGATCCTCAGGCAGAGCGAGGTACCTGAGTGTCCCCTGGTTTAGCGGTGGGTGTTGGTTGGACTGGATCATCCCAGTCTGAATAAATTTATCTTTCATTTTTCTTTAGTTTGACCCACCGGATGTGACCTGGAGCAGTCATTCCATGGGAAGATTTACCCTGTGGAACCCTGGAGCAACTTCTCAGGAAATGGGCGCATTCCCAAGGCTGCCAGAGCTCCAGGAGCGCTTGGACAATGCTCCCAGGGATGCACGGGGTGGGATTGTTGGGGTACCTGTGCAGGGCCAGGGGTTGGATCAGTGATCCTTGTGGGTCCCTTCCCACTCAGGATATTCCATCATTCCATGAAAATAGATTAATTGACCCCTTTTAATGAGACAAAGCCCTGCTGTCCCAAGGAGAACCTTCCAAAGAATGGGAATATCCTCCCACAGCACATCCACGGGGAAATCCAGGAGTTATTCTCTAAATAAAATAGAGAATCCCATTCTCTAATATTCCATTCGACAGAGTATCTAGAGTTCCATTAAATTTCTTTCCCTGCTCATCACTGCTGGAAGCATCGAGGATAAATATCCCAAAATTCTGAAAGGAACTGGTTTTTATGGCAATTGGTTAAATGCCACCCTCGGTATGGAAACGCTGCTCAGGGCGTTGGGAACAAAAACTTTCCTCCCACAGGAAAAATAATCCAAGTGGTGGATGCTGGCTGAACTGGATTGTTCCAGAGGTCTTTTCCGACCTCAGTTATTCCTGGCACAACCGGAATGCTGCCATGGATGGGGATAATCCCTTCCGGAGGGATTGGCAAGGAAGGAGGGTTTGGATTGTCAGGTTTGCTCGGCTCTCAATTCCGCATCACCAGCTCCGAAGAGCTTCCAAGAGCTCCGAGGAAAGGGAAAGCTCTGATCACGAACGAACAATTAAAGCCTCCCTAATTAGCCCTTGATTGGCTTGATGTTGCACTGGGCCGGAAGCACAGCCAGGGTGATGTAAGACAAAGTAAATAATTAAAGATGAGCTCATTAATTAACGCAATATCCCACGGCAGAAAAATTCCAGAGGACAGAACGACACGGAATGAATATTCCAAGCTGTCTTCCCTGGCTGGTGGGATCAGAAGCGGGTCGATAAAAGGAATTAAGCCCATGGAATGCCATTAGGGCTTTGTTTAGCCCTACCCAGGGCTGTGATGAATAATTGAAATATTGAATTTTAATATTAAAATTCTGCCAAGCCAGCCCCACCCACTCCGTGCAGAGATTCCTGGTGTAAATTAAGGAAGGAATTCCATACAGATGTGTGTCCAGCACCCATGAAAGAATTTTATGGATAGGAAACAAAATTTTGTCTCTGTTCCCTAAAAATCCCTCTTTGGACACAACTTTGGGGACAAATTCAGGTCAGGGCAGCCCCAGCAGAGCAAATTCCAGCTCAAGGGGGTGAAGCTTCCCAAACTTTTAAGTTGCTGAAGAGAAATGTTAAACCAAGACTTGTGAGGTAAACTCGGTTCTAGGTAATCCTAATCCTAAATGGCTTCCCAGGGGCACAGAGAATCATGGAATTGTTCAGGTTGGAAAAGACCTTTAAGATCATCAAATCTGTGATGTGAATCCACCACCCCCGCGTTCACCACTATCCCAGGGCCTCGAGAGCCACATCCATGGGTTTTGGACAATTCCAGGGACTGGGACTCCACCACAGCCCTTTCCATGAAGAATTTTTCCCTACTATCCAACTTTAACCTTCCCTGGTGCAATTTGAGGCTGTTCCCTCTTGTCCTGTCACTTGTTAGTGATGCAGAGTAATAATAATAATAATAATAATAATAATGAGGAAATGGAAAGAGGAGGGAGGAGGAGGAGGAGGAGG
>VZTE01001275.1:588083-658000 GCA_013397775.1 Eulacestoma nigropectus
AAAAAGAAAAAGAAAAAGAAAAAGAAAAAAAGAAAAAGAAAAAAGAAAAAAAAAAGAAAAAGAAAAAGAAAAAAAGAAAAAAGAAAAAAAGAAAAAGAAAAATATCTCACTTCATCCCCCATCCCTCCTTTGCACACTGGGAGCCTGGGAAACACGGCGATCAGCCTGTCCCGCCTTGAGGAACCCCGGCCACTGTGAAAAAGCTGCTCCAGAAGTGTCCCCAGCTGGCCAGGCCAGGCCACGACCCAGGCAGGGCTCAGGTGTGTCCTGAAGGAACCTCTGGCACCTCAGCAGCTGCTCCAGGCAGGGAGAAGCTCCCTGCGCTCATCCCCCTCCTTCTCCAGCATCCAAACATCCAAACCCTCCCTCAGGGAGGCTCCTCGGCCTCTCTGCCATTCACGGATCCGTTTTGATTTATTTGCTCCCAGCCCTGGCAGGGTTTCACGAAGCCACTGCCCGGAATGGACTTTTTGTTGCTCTCTGGATATGATCTGAACCATCGAGCCCTGAATAAAACATCGAGGTGGTGAAGCTGTGAGGAGCGTGAACTCGGCTCCGCTTCCCCACAAACACAATTTGCCTTGTCACTTCTTATTTATTTCCGAGAGACTGGCAGGTTACATCTGCCTCCCGTTGGCCCAGATGCTATAAATTAACCCCTTTTCCAAGTGTGATTTGTTTGGCTTTCATCTCCTCCAATCTGGCTCAAAATACACAGGAAAAAAAAAGAGATTTTGCAGGCTCCGGAGTCAGAATAAATCTTTCGAGCCAGGCTGCTCTCAATGAAAAGCTTTCTCCGAGCACACCAATGGTTTCCTGCAGCCCCAGTCCAGCACGTTTCTGCTTTCCTGCATGAAAAACCAGGAATAAACCCAGCTTCAAGCAGGTTCCAACCACTCATTGTTCCCCCCAAAACAAAAACTCCACACAACTGCCACGTTCCCGCCTTGCCGTTATTTATTGGGCTTTTTTTTCCGGCCGTATCTTAGAAGCGCCCAATTTCTTGTCTCTATTCACATTCCCAGTGAAATCCAAGTCTCCTTTTTAACCATTTCATCCTTTTTTCTCAGCATTTTCAGATCCCCAGGGCTTCGACTCCATCTGTGCTGCTGAGACTCGGGAGCACAACAGAGCCACTGCTCCGAGAGCAGTGTCAAAGCATTTATTTCCTAAATAAACTCGAGTTTAACCGTAAAAGACTAAGGAAAGTCAAAGTGTTACTTCCAGCATCCTTAATCCGACATAAATTAACAGCATGGGATGAACCCTAAATGAGCACAGGGAGGAATGGGAGATGGAAAACATCATAAAATCATTTTAGGACACATTTTCAGTTTTGTGGTTTGCTCAAACCACTCCAACCGCCCCAATCCTGGCAAAATAATTGTCTTGGAATGAATTTCCACAGTCTGGGATCTAACTCCTGCTGAATAAATTGAACCGAATTTACTCAACTGAGGCAAAAGACTTTTTCTGGTTTCCTTCAGAGCAGCCTTTGGGATTAAACTCCCAAGATTTGGAGGAGTTGGTGGCTGTGAAAACACCTCCAGCAGGCTCTGAATGGTGCCAGCCAAAGGTTGGATCCCTCTTGGAAGGTGCAGAACCATTGGGAATTCCGGGATTTGCTGCGTTCCCACCACGTCTGTGCCGTGTGAAATTCCTGCCAAGTGGATGCCATTCCCATCATGGAATGGTTTGGGTTGGAAGGGACCCTAAAGTTCATCAGATTCCAGTATTCATCAACCTTCCACTATCCCAGGTTGCTCCAAGCCCTCTCCAACCTGGCCTTGGACACTTCCAGGGATTTAGATAAGTCCAAGACAGGAAAAAAGTCTCCACATGAAAGCAGACCCACATTTTTTCCTACTAAACCAAGTTTTACGGAGATAAAAAACCAGCTGGGGAGCTGGAAAAAATGGTTTCCTTTATTCCCAAAAGAGATGGGTATGGAAGGTGTTCCCTGTTATCAGAGCAGGGTCCCTGAGAGGGGATCTGCAGCTCTTCCATTAAATCCTTCCCTTTTCTACTGGTACCAGTAACATGGGTAATAGTGTCCATTTTCCTGAGCAGTGACAGAATCCTGGGAGCTGCCAGGCTGGCAGCAATCCCAGAAGGAAAACCCCGTGTCCAGGTGATCCTAACTGGAGTCAAACTGGGATAAAACCCTAACAACAATGGGGCATCTTTCCTTCTACGGAATTCCTCCTTTAAACGCCCTGAATTTCTTCTTGGTTGTTTTTTTTTCTCCATCATTCCTTTCCAAGCAGCTTTCGGGGGAATTTTGAGCTGAAACAGGGCTGTTGCTCTGACAGGAATCCCAGACCTGTTTGGGTTGGAAGGGACCTTCAAGATCATCTCATTCCAACCCCTTCCATAGGCAGGGACACCTCCCACTATCCCAGATTGCTCCAAACCCTATCCAGTGTGGGTTTGGAGACATTTTAGAACTCTTCAGGGCCTTGTTGGCCTCCAAGAGTCCCCATTGATCCCCCACTGAGCCCACTCCCAGCTGGTGCAAAGGAACCGGGAATTCTTCACCCACCAGGGCCTGGAAAACCAGCCTGGAGGGATGTGGAACTTAAAATGTGATGGGATTTGGGGAATCAGAACATCTCGGCTTGGACACATCTGCTGCAGGCACCGGCTCTTGCAGGATCAGGCAGCGGAGCCTTCCAGTTCCGATTCATTTCGTTAATTTCCAACAGAGTTAAAATCAACACTTCCAACTCCCCAGTTTTCCAAGATCCGAGATTTTCAGCTCCAAGACCCTGAAGATAAAAGACACACCAAGCTTGGCTCTGTCCGTACATTAATCACACCCCACGGGTGGATCCTGGGGGCTGCACAGCCTCCCCCAGCCTGGGATCTTGTGGAAAACTTCCCAAAGTCCTCTGCTGCTGGAGAAAAGGAACAAATCCCAACATCCCTCTGTTCCTGAGGAGCTGGAAGTTCTTGGAGCCTGTGATGTGCCCACCCTGCTCTCCGAGCTGGAGAGAAGAGGAAATCCAACTTTAGGGCCCACTTCAGACAGCGGGATTTTGCTGCCCAATGAGTGTCTCGGGCTTCCCTCAAATCCACCCTGACAGGTGCCCGCAGAGAAGGAATATTTTCATTTTCCACTGAGAAATCCTGATCTTCAAACAAGCTAAATCTCCTCTTTCCTGCCAACCATAATCCCAAGACTCCTCAAGATGATTCAACTTGGACGTGATTCAAGATGGATCCCAAATCTTGGGATCTTTTTGGCAACCAAAGTAGGAGCAGAGTTATCCAAGAGGTCCTCCAAGACCCCGCTGTCACCGAAACTCAGGAATAAAAGAAACTCTCCAGCACCAGCTTTCAGGGGTTGGAGAATCTGGAATTACGTTATTCCAACCAGGATGTGCCATGGAAATCATTCCATCCACACATCCCAGAATGTGCAGTGGAAATCATTCCAACCACACAATTCTTTACCAAACTTTTCCGATATTTATACGTAAAACCCCAAAAATTCCCATTCCTTGGTCCCAAATGACCCCGTTCTTAGCATTGGATCTCCTCTTGGTGATTGATCCCTTCGATGCCAATTTAGTTCCCATTTTTTGATTCTCTCCTCAATCTTTTCCCACCCCAGCTGCTCCAATCCCTTCCAGGGGCTGATGTTTGGTAATGTCCATTCTTCTCCTTCTGGCTACTCCCAGCCCCGACATTCCAAACCCAAACTCTTCAAGTCTGGGAATCTCCTCTTCGTTGCTCGAGGCCCATCCAGCACCACCCAACAAAACCCAAACCCGCTGCGAGCAGAGTTTTGAAGAGAAACTTCAACCCCCTGGGAAAGTCGAACAAATTGCCCAAAATCCCTTCAAAAACCACGAAAAAAAACCACTTAAAAAGCAGAACCGTCCCTGAATTCGCTCCTCCTACCTGTGACGAGGAAGCTGCAGCGGCCGGCGCCCGCCTCGTTGATGATGTTGCAGTTGTAGATGCCATAGGAGTCACGGGAGAGGCTGCTGACGGTGAACTCGGTGGAGTCCTGCAGGTCGAACTGCCCCGTGCGCAGCAGTTTGCTGCCCAGGCGCCACTCGTAGCTCAGCACCCGCGTGGGGTAGGCCCGGAGCACGCGGCAGCTCATGGTGACACCGCGGCCCTGGCCCTGGCGCAGCTCCAGGAACGCCGGCTCCACGGCCGGGGGGTCTGCGGAGACACAATGAGGGCGGGAGGGTGTTAGAGGGGGGAAACCAGGCCTAGGGACGAGATTAAGCAAGGTTCTTGTTTAGGAACTGGCCTAGAGAGAGGATGAATCCCGGTTCTTGTTTAGGACCTGTCTTAGACCAGATTAATGCAGGTTGACTAACGCAGGTTCTTGTTTAGGACCTCTCCTAGAGACAGGATTAACACAGGTTCTCGTTTAGGACCTGTCTTAGACGAGATTAATGCAGGTTGACTAACGCAGGTTCTTGTTTAGGACCTCTCCTAAAGACAGGATTAACACAGCTTCTTGTTTAGGACCTGTATCAGGAACCAAGACTAATCCAGGTTCTTGTTTAGGACCTGTCCTAGGAGATAAGACTGACTGAGGTTTTTGTTTAGGACCTGACCAAGGAATCAAGACTAATCCAGGTTCTTGTTTAGGAACTGCCCTAAGCATCCAAACTAACCCAGCTTCTTGTTTAGGACTGATCCTAGAGACAAGACTCATACAGGTTCTTATCTAGGACCTGTCCTAGGAGACAGGATTAACCCAGGTTCATGTTTAGGACCTGCCCCAGGAATCAAGACTAATCCAGGCCCTTGTTTAGGACCCATCCTAGGAGATAAGACTGACTGAGGTTTTTGTTTAGGACCTGACCAAGGAATCAAGACTAATCCAGGTTCTTGTTTAGGACCTGTCCTAGGAGATAAGACTGACTGAGGTTTTTGTTTAGGACCTGACCAAGGGATCCAAACTAACCCAGGTTCTTGTTTAGGACCAGTCCTAGGAGACAGGAATAACCCAGGTTCTTGTTTAGGCCCTCTCCTAGAGACAGAACTAACTCAGGTTCTTTTTTAGGACCCGTATCAGGAATCAAGACTAACCCAGGTTCTTGTTAAGGGATCCCTTGTAACAACACCGAACAAAACCAATGCAAGCCTTGTTTTAACTGGGACAGGGATTGGAGCCACCTGGTCTAGTGGAAGATGTCTCAGCCCGCGGCTGGGGGTGAAATGAGATGGTCTGGGAGGTCTCTTCCATCCCAAACCAGTCTGGAATTCTGGGGCTTGGTTTGGATAAAGCGCACGAGGCGCCAACACCGCGGGCACAGAGCTGAGCTGGGGACTCCGTGCTCAGCGGGGACCTCTCTCGTGGGCACATTCCCGAGGCTGCCGGAGCTCCGGGAGCCTTTGGACACCGCTCCAGGGATGCACTGGGTGGGATTGCTGGGCTGGATGATCCTCGTGGGATCCCTCCAGCTCGGGATTTTCCATGGTTCCATGAACGCCCCATCCCAGCAGCTGCTGTCAGGCTTCACCAAGAATCGTCATCCCTGGATATTCCTTCTCCATTCCGGTGGTGGCTTTGCTGTCCCAGTAAGCCCAGTATGAACCAGTTCCCCCCAGCCAGAGCAGCCTGTTCTGCCCTCACTCCAGTGAAACCGATCCTAAATAATTCAGATTCGCAGCTTCAGACTCTGCCAGACCTTCGATTCCAGCAAAACACCAAATAAATAAAATAGAAGCAACGTCCAGCGCGTGCACAGACCCGACTTCCCGCTGCCATCTGCCTTTGGAAAACTTCATCGCTGCTGGAAAATAAGGATAACCTGGCCAGAGCGATGCTGGCGCTCAGCTCTTGTCAGCACAGCTCCCTAGAGCCGGGAATGCGCATGGAAAGCACGTTCCCAACGGGATGCAGACCAGGGAATGCCAGGACATTCTGGCTCTCTGAAGAGCTCAGCTCAGTTTTTAACCCCTGAGAGGGAAGAATTCCCGAAATTCTCCCATTCCAGGGTGGCACAGGGAAGTTTTTTTGTTAAGAGCTGTTTTACGCAAAATATTTAAATATAGAAATGCTGAAGAGAAGGACCTTCGGAGAGTCCGCTCCAGCTCCTTTTCCATTCTCTTTTCCTTCCTTTACCTTTTCCTTTTTTCATCTTTCTCTTTCCCTTCCCCTTCCTTTTTCTTTTCCCTTTTCCAAAAGGAGCTCTCCTTCTCCTTTCTCTTTCCAAGACCATTTTATCCTCAGCTTCTCCACTGGTTGCTGTCTCCATCCCAGCTATCAACAACCTCCAGATTCCTGATATTTCATTCCCTTTGTCATGAAAGCTGTGACCAGATTCCCTCTGCTCCTGTAAACTCGGAATCAAATTCCACACGTCCTGCTCTTCTCCATCTCTTGCTTAGGCAAGAATTATCCTAAACATGGAGAACATGAAATCAAGGAAAATGTTGGACATTGGGATATTAAGATAAGAAAGCTCAAAGCTCACAACATCCGATTGTTGTATTTGCAATAATCACCCTTTATCCCGGAAAATAATCCAAACTCCAGAGCCTAAAGGGGCTCCAGGAGAGCTGGAGAGGGACTGGGGACAAGGGATGGAGGGACAGGACACAGGGAATGGCTTCCCACTGCCAGAGGGCAGGGATGGATGGGATATTGGGAAGGAATTCCTGGCTGGGAGGGTGGGGAGGGGCTGGGATGGAATTCCCAGAGCAGCTGTGGCTGCCCCTGGATCCCTGGAAGTGCCCAAGGCCAGGCTGGACATCGGGGCTTGGAGCAGCCTGGGACAGTGGGAGGTGTCCCTGCCATGGCAGGGGTGGGATGGGATGATCCCTAAAGTCCCTTCCCACCCAAACCATTCTGGAATTCCATGAAGTTTGGAATTACTGGGAAAGGACCACCAGGATTTGGCAGGAAGGGGAGCAGCAGAGATTGGACACGGGGCTCGGTGACCCAGGATGGTAAAGTGACTCTGAATTGTCCCTTACACAAAATTATCCCAAAAAATAACTCATGAAAACACGAGGATGGGAAATCCACAGTTTGAAAATCCCACTGATCCCAGCTTGATTTTTCCTCTCCATGGATTCAACATCCCAAGGGCTTGGTCTCGTTTTGAAGCCAGAATCTTCCCTGGTACAAAAAACTTCAAATAAAAGCCCAGAAATCCTAAATCCTCCACTCTGCAGCCTTCTTGCCATGGATAATATCCCCCAATTTTCCATCTTCAGGAAATTCCATCACAGTTCGACAATTCTTTAACTCCAAAATACAAAAGCCACAAAAGAAGATAGATTTGTAAGAAATTCCATGGTTTTCTCTCCATCCCGATTTTCCCCCTCTCAACACAGCCCTGTAGTGTCTCCATCTGCCCTCTACAACTTCTCCACCTTTTCCTGCTTCCCAAAGTTTCCCAAGGCAGCAGCTTTGCAGGGAACTGCTGGCTTAAAGACAGGAATTATCCCTGGGAAAGAAAATATTCCGGATCTCCGCTGTTTTCTCAGGGAGATCTGTCCCAAATCTCCCGTTTTCCTCTCACCACCCTGTCTCAAATTATTTGTGCTTCCCAAAAAAATTCTTAAATCCTCATCTATAATGGATATCAGAGGAATTACCGATCAAATTTACTAATATTTATTATTTTCCAGGTGTTTTCCCACCTTGAGTTGTAAGTTCTCCATTTTTTTTCCCCATTCCAGCCAGGATAATTCCATATCCGTGACCTGTCCAGCCCTTCCAGCCACACCAAAAGACACCTTTAAATCCAGGGAAGATCCTCCCTAAACTTGGAGCCAGGCACGGAATAATCTCTAAAATGACAACAAAAAGATGCTCAAGCAGCATCTGCCGAGGACCCTCCTGATCCTAAATCCCCAAGGGAGAGCACAGAGAATTTTGGGATAGGAATATTCCGGAAGCTCCGTGTTTGAGGTGTTAAAAAGCCTCCCATGGATGATTTTCCTGCCATTTTCTCCCCTTGCTCATAAATCCTTGGAACGTTTGAACATCCACAACTCATCTCTGGCTTGGAATAACGTTCCCTCCTTTGTTTTCCTTGCTGCTTCCACGTAAGGCTCCAAATCCAGGGAATAATTTCACCTCTCCGTGGAGGCTCCATTTAACGACTTTAAGGGAAATTTGTATTCAGGCCCTTCTCTCTTCTCCCCCTGCTTTATTTACTCACCAGCTACTTTAGCCTTACAAATAGCTTTTAAATGAAACTTTAAGGTCGAAAGAGCCTTTAAACCCCACAATTCCCATTTATCCAGGGAATGATGATCCCCAGCGACAGGAGGAGAAAATTAACTGGGGCTGCTCATTCCCGAATCCCACTTTTGCAGGTAATAACTCGAATGGGAAAGGGAAGGGCTGATAAAAGCCCCGACCAGAGCTAAGAGCTCGTTTTTCCGTCGGGTTTTTCCGTTGTTTTTATGGGATTGTGACTTCCCAGACACTCAGAAGGCAAAGTGGAGCTGTTTGCGACTTCTCCGCGTTGAACTGATTTGCATCAGCTCTTCCCCAAGGCTTCGGCAATTTGATTTAATTTACTTTTCCCCTCCTCGTCCCTTTCATAATTCCACCATTAGTTTTGGAAAAATATCCGGCAAAGCTGCCAAGGGAGCACGGTTCATTGTCTTCCACAATTATCTTCGGGAAGCAAACGGGGCTGGAGTTAAAACAGGCTCTCTATTATTGTTTCATGAAGTTTTTTTAGCCTAAGTCCATTCATGTTTTAAGGATTAGAAAACGGAAAAAGGGAAGTTCTGGAGCTATCCAGAGAAACGACAGCGAGATGCCGGTTTGGTTCGAACCCGACGGCTGCTCCT
Organism: Eulacestoma nigropectus; assembly: GCA_013397775.1. Taxonomy (NCBI): domain Eukaryota; kingdom Metazoa; phylum Chordata; class Aves; order Passeriformes; genus Eulacestoma; species Eulacestoma nigropectus. The sequence continues at coordinate 596,874 of VZTE01001275.1, forward strand.
CGTGGTGAGGATCAAATCCTGCTTTTTTTTGGGGGAATTCGTCAAGGAGAAAACTCTGGGAATTGATTTCCACCGCCTGGCCCCGAGCAGAGGCTTCGCCTGCAGGTTTGGCCTCTCCAATCTGCATTTTAAGCTGAGCAAATAATGAATTCTCTCTCCCAGCAACAGGAATAATAAACAAATAATCATAAAAAATAATCATGATGGCTCTGCTCCGTTTCCGTCAGGTTTGTGGCCACTGTTGGATTCACACCACAGGGAGGTTATCCAACAAAAACCTGGGATGGAGAAGGAATAACCTTTCGTTGGTCCTGGGGTAGGATTGGCACCCCAGAAAACCAGAGGAGGAAGTGATAAATCAGGTTGGATGACAGAATTTAGCAAGGTGTTATCACACCCTCACCGCCTTGGAATCTTGGAATTATTAAGTTGGAAAATACCTGGAAAAATTCCAAGATCACCAGCTTGACCGAGTCCCCCCAAGACCAATAAACCTCATCCAAAATGCCATTTTCCCTCCTTTTTTCAACATTTCCAGGGATGGAGACTCCACCACTTCCCTGGACATTCCATTCCAACGTTTAACCCCTCTTCCAGTGAAGAAACTCTTCCCAAAATTCCCACCTTGATGTCCCCTGGAGCAACTCGAGGCCGTTTCCCCTTGTCCTGCTGCTGGTTCCCTGGGATTGGGTCTGGATGGGGATGGAGCTGCCTTGGGGATGATCCAGGATATTCCCAAGCCAGGTGGGAAGTGGGAATCTCCCCTTCCCAGATGTGGAATGGTGCCAAACCACCACCTGTTTAAGATGCCACCAAATCCAGGATGATTTTAGCCAGAGCCTTTTCCAAGATGGGATGGAAACATCCCATAAATGATTTTATTCCCTCAGGGATGTGCAGTGCAAAGGCAGAGCCATTCCAGCTTCCAAGTCATTCCAGCTTCTTCCCTTCCCTTGTATTTTTGGAAGTTACTGAGGGTCTGTTTTCCTGGGAGGAAAAGTTCCTTCCTAGGATTTGCCTCCTGCCTGGAAAGGAGGAGACTCCAATAAAGATTTGGACCAGGCAATTAATTTGGGGTTTTATTAATTTCCTGTCTCTGCCTTCACCTCTGATCCATCATTCCCAGGCTCTGAACGTCACCCTCAGGAAAACTGGGTGGAATTTCTTCAACTTCCAGCCCTGCGTCTCCCAGGAAATATCTGGAAATGTTTTATAGATTATAAAGCAGGTATTTTATAGATGTGGTTGGAAACGGGGGCTGTGTGCTTTGTAACAAAAACCCCAATGATTCATTAATCTATTTAATATTTATATGGAAATAGGCCAGAATTGGATGTACAGGAAGGACCTGGAGCTGCTGGAACGAATCCAGAGGCACCAGGATGATCCAGGGGATGGAGCAGTTCTGCTGGGAGAAAAGGCTGGGAGAGCTGGGAATGTTCAGCCTGGAGAAGAGATCCAGGAGTGAGCTTACTGTGGCCTTCCAGGACCTGAAGGAGCCACCAGAAAGGTGGAGAGAGATTTGGGACAAGGGATGGAGGGGCAGGACACAGGGAATGGCTTCCCACTGGAATCTCTGGTGGATTCTTCCCATTGGATTTCTGGTGGATTCTCTCCTGGGAAAAGTAGAGCATTTTCTGTCCTAAATTAGGGATAAAAGAGGCGGGATTCACAAAGTTCCAATTTGCTTCCAGGGCCTGAAGGGGCTCCAGGAGAGCTGGAGAGGGACTGGGGACAAGGGATGGAGGGACAGGACACAGGGAATGGCTTCCCACTGCCAGAGGGCAGGGATGGATGGGATATTGGGAAGGAATTCCTGACTGGGAGGGTGGGGAGGGGCTGGGCTGGAATTCCCAGAGCAGCTGTGGCTGCCCCTGGATCCCTGGCAGTGCCCAAGGCCAGGCTGGACACTGGGGCTGGGAGCAGCCTGGGACAGTGGGAGGTGTCCCTGCCCATGGGGTGGAACTGGATGATCCTTAATGTTCCTCCCAATCCAACCCATCCTGGAATTCCATGATCCTCAGCCAACCCGGCAGCCAGGTTGGAGCTGGATTTACTTTTCCCAGCACTCGGGCTCCGAGTGTTTTATGGAGCCGTAAAAGACCCTGCAATCCCACAACAGCTCCGGGATCCAACCCAAACCCTCTGTATCCCTGTTTTCCACAGCCCCTGGAGCTGCCTCTGCTGAGAGCTGCTCCCCAGCCGCCCCTGCCGGTCATAAATCAGGGATTTCCTTTGGAAAAGGCTGCAGAAATGGGGAAGGAAATTGCTCTGGAGAGCTGGCACAGCCCAGGAAGCTCCTTTGGCATTCAGACATGGAGGAAAGATTTTGTTCTCCCTGGGACAGACTTCCTGCACATTCCAAAGGGTTGTCCTACATGGAGATCAACATCCAGGATGAGCCCTGCCAGGACTTTTTCATCTCAGGGTGGTTTTGCCTCATCCCATTCCTCCAGAGCAGCTCAATCCAAACCCTGCTGATCCAATCATCCCTTCCCTGCTTATTCCCATCCATTCCAGACCTCCGGGATAAATCAGGGAATCCAAGCTCCTCCCTCATGGGGGAACTCCACATTCCACGGGGCCTGATTAGCCTGGGAATCTGTTGTTATTATTTCAGTACCAGACTTGCTGTCTCACTCCGTTCATTTTATTATGCAATCATTTTTCCCTGCTCTCCAAGAGGTGCCCTTCCAGTTATTCACAGGAAGTTCCTCCTCAGGCTTCAAAAAACCTCCAAACCCCACCGAAAAAGGTCTTTGCTTCTCTTTCCCAGGCTAATTCCTTGTAATATTTCAGGAATGTTTTCCAAAATCCTTGGAGGAAAAACTCCCGTCACGTGTTGCAAAATTGCGACCTTTTAAAAATCTGGTTTTTAACTTCATTTCATGTCTCTCTTCTACATTTTTTTTAAGGTAAGTTAAGCTAAAAACCGGGAAAAAACCAAGCCAAACTCACCTAAAATGAAAAGAAATCATGGGAACAGCAGGGAATGTTCATTGAAATGTATTTTATTTATTCTGATTAAATCCTACACTCCAATTGAAGAGATAATCAAATAAACATTCAGGGATTCTGGGTAAAAATGGGAATTTTAGGATGAAAAGCCCCCTAATTCACAGATATTTTTTTATCTCCTTCAAAATACTCTCAAAAAGAAGTAAAATATTTAAATATTTTGATTTCAATATAATAAACGATATTTCAATATTTCACTGTCAATATCAAACTGCTCCAAAGCAGAAGCCCAAGCAATTTATTCCAAGGAAAAATTTTCACTTTTGGGGATAAAAAATCATCCCTAAAAGGTTAAAGAAACCTTTAACCCACTGGAGCACTCCCAGATTCCAAGAACATCCAATGTTCCCTTAGGATTTGCTCCCTGCTGTATCCAGGAACCTTTTTAAAGGTTAATTGGAAACATGGAACAACAGCATTCCCTGCCTGGGAATGCTTCCCTCAGCCTCTCTTCCCTGAGGGCACGGAATTCCCAGAGAAGCTGTGGCTGCCCCTGGATCCCTGGAAATGTCCCAGGACAGGCTGGACGGGGCTTGGAGCCGCCTGGGACAGTGGAAGGTGTCCCTGCCCATGGAAGGTTGGAATGGGATGGGATTTAAGATCCCTTCCATGCCAACCTACTCTGGGATTCCGTTTGGGATTTGAACCAACTCTCCTCCTGTAGGGATCCAGCCAGGGGTGCAACATCCTGGCTTATTCCTGGAGCGGCTCAGGCCAATTCCCTGGGAATATTTAGCAGGAAAGTCATTTTTTAGCTCATTCCTACAACAAACATTCCATCCTTTGTGGGGCTGAACTCTACCGGACACGAACAGAGGATGGAAGAGGATGGAGACTGGTTTGGGTTGGAAGGGACTTTAGGGATCATCCCACTCCACCCCTGCCATGGGCAGGGACACCTCCCACTGTCCCAGGCTGCTCCAAGCCCCAATGTCCAGCCTGGCCTTGGGCACTTCCACGGATCCAGGGGCAGCCACAGCTGCTCTGGGAATTCCATCCCAGCCCCTTCTCACCCTCACAGGTTCCTACAAGGACACTCAGGAAGGGAGGATGAAACAGGGAAGAAGGGTGGGAAACGCACACGGGAAATTGGAGATAAGGCTCTTATCAGCACAAGGGAAGTGCTGGATTCTGTTCCTGGTTCCCTCAGGCTGATCCAGGCGGTGACACCGGGTCAGCTCTGCGCAAAACCCCATTAATGACTTAATGGGGCATTTTAAACACTCTGCCCACTCCTGAAACCTCTCCCAGAGCTCCCTGCTCTGAGTTTTTTACTTTTCCAGACTAAAACGAGGGAGCTGCAGCCCTTGGAGCAGCCTCGTGATTCCAGAGAGAATCCCAGAATAGTCTAGGCCGGAAAAGCCCTCTGAGATCATCGAGTCCAACCATTCCCAGCACTGCTCAGCCCACCACTGCCCCGTGTCCCCAAGCGCCACATCCACAGGGCTTTAAATCCCTCCAGGAATGGGATTCCACCACTTCCCTAAGCTGGGCCACCCTTTCCATGGGGAAATTCTCCCTAATATCCAACCCGAACTTCTCCTGGTGCAACTTGAGGCCGTTCCCTCTTACCCCATCCCTGGTTTCCTGGGATAAGAGCCCGATCCCACCTGGCTGCCCCCTCCTGGAGATGCCACCAGTGCCACCCACCTCCAGCACAGCTCAGCCAGCCCAGGCGACCTTCACCCCCAGAGCTGGGATCACCTCCTTGGGGTCACCACATCCCAACCATGGCCACGCTCCCAAAAAGCGATGGAAAAGGACGTCACAGCCTCGAGTGCCAGATAAACCAGGGATAAACATGGAAAAACCAGGCAGGGAAGAGGAGCAGAGTCTATCTGGAAACACCTGGGGGAGATCTCGGCACAATGGCTTGAGATAAAAAGCATTTTTGACTCGGCCAGGGGAGGCAAAGAGATGTGAGGAGAGCAGAAAACACAGAAACGGGCACATAAAACAAATGTATGGACTTAAAAAAGCACCAAACCCCCATTTTTACTGCTCTTCTGGACAGTGTTTGCCAGGAATTTTATTTGCCTTGAAACAGAGATCAGTTCTCACCTCTGTGTTTTATTTCTCCGGTGGACGAGGTCGCTTCAGAGCCAAATGGGGTTTGCTTTCGTTGATCAGAGCAGAGAATTACCAATAAACCCCACCGGATTTCTTTCTGTCTCTGTCCTTGGGAGATTTGGGGCCTGTTTTATGTGCAGAAGTCGTGGCTTTAAGTTAAATTATGCATTTAGCTTTGGGCCAGGTGAGGCTTTCGTCTCCTTTAGAGCCTGGGACTCAGAACACACCTCAGAGGCTGAAATTCACTGAACTGCCCCAATTTTCAAGCAGCCGAGGTCAGGGCTTGAAAATTCGGGGTCAGGGATTGAAACCCTGGAGATGGCTCAGCCTGGGATCCGTGGAAAATGAGAGGGAATCAGCTCAGAGCCGGAGGGCAAATTGTCCTCAGGTTACAAAAAAAACCCCAACTTTGGGCAGGTTTAAAGAAAACAGAAGAAAAATTCGGGCCAGGAAAGGTCAGAGCATGAGGAGAGGGGCAGAATGGGAATTTGTTGGAGCAAATTCTCATCCCAGACAGATGTTTCTCCCCTGGACAAATCCCAGTGTCTCCTGAGAAGGAAAAGCAGGACAAGGAGCCCTCAGCTGAGGCAGAGTGACCAGTTTGGGGTGTATTTACCCTGTTTCAGTTGTCCTGCGTTTATCAAACCCTGAATGGTAGAAGAAAAACAGGAAGAGGTGGAGAAAGGAGGTGTTTGGTGCCTACAGCTCGTGGGAGAGAGGTTGGAATCTGCTCCCATTCCAGAGCTGAGCACTGGAGAGCTGCAGCAGCACAGCTTGGGACAAGGGGAAGGAGCAACGTTCCTGAGTGGGAACAAAATCCTGGAGAAGTGGCCATGGGACACTCTGGACACTCTCGGTGAAGCACTCCAGAAGAAGTACCAGGGCTGGACATAACCTTTCCATGAAGGAATTTTCCCAGTGCCCAACCTGAGCCTCCCCTGGCCCAGCCTGAGGCCGTTCCCTCTCCTCCTGTCCCTGTTCCCTGGCAGCAGAGCCCGACCCCCCCCAGCGGCCCCCTCCGGTCAGGGAGTTGTGCAGAGCCACAAGGTCCCCCCTGAGCCTCCTTTTCTCCAGGCTCAGCCCCTTTCCCAGCTCCCTCAGGAATTCTCCAGCCCCTTCCCAGCTCTGTTCCCTTCCCTGGACACGCTCCAGCCCCTCCAGGTCCTTCTTCTCACGAGGAACCCACAAGTGACCCCAGGATTTGAGGTGTGACCTCAGGGGACAATCCCTGCCCTGATCCTTCTGCCACCTATTCCTGATCCAATCCAGGTGCCACTGGACTTTTTGGCCACCTGAGCACCTCTGGCTCCAACAACAGCTCCAGGAGAGGCTGCACTCCAGGACTGCAAGCAGACAAAGGCGACCCAGAGAGGGACCGAGAGCGACAAGGCCGAAGCCCGGAGCTCCATTCCCCAGCCAGCACCAAGCCAGCAGAGCACAACAGAAGCTGCCTCAAAAAACACGAAGTTCATCTATTTTAGCGAAATAAAAAGTTGCTGGAGAAGGAATCAAGACCCTCTTAACGCCCTCAGTGAGGGGGAGATCGGAGCACGAGCTCGGCTCTATTACCCACGGGAGGAGCAGGTGGCAGAGCGGGGCTCACACCATTCCCTAGGAGCAGATGAAGTTGGGAAAGGCCTTTATTCCATAAAATGTGAGCTGGAGAGGAAGCAAAAGGATGCTGTGCTGCTGGTTGCCCTCCTCAGGAACCGTCCTGTGCTTCAGATCGGACTTTTCATCCCTCACAGCCAGATTTTACTGCTCTGTCCTGAGCCTCTCTTAGCTCCATGCGAGGGGTGATGGTTTGGGACTCAAAAAGGGTCTGTTTAGATGGGAAATTGGGAAGGAATTCCTGGCTGGGAGGGTGGGGAGGCCCTGGAACAGGGAAACTGTGGTTGCTCCATCCCTGGCAGTGTCCAAGGCCGGGTTGGACGGGGTTTGGAGCATCCTGGGATAGTGGCAGGGAGTGGGAATGGGATGGGATTTAAGGTCGTTCCAACCAACCCCAGTGAGCCCCAAAGCTCAGCACTGTTGCCACGTGGAAAGAAGGAATTACAGCTCCTAAAACAAAACCACCCCAAGATATCCCACACTTGGGATGTGCTGCACTTTAAAGTCCAGCATTAAAGCAGAGCCTTGCCCTGAAATGAAACTGCCCTGAGTAGATCTGACCTAAAAAACCTCAGAGAAACGGGGTTTGAGTCCATTCGGATTTTCCTGGGGCTGAATGCTGGGAGTCATTGAATCCCATCTGGACAATTCCAAGGAATCAGGCCCTGCTCATCATCCTCGAGCCTGGATTTGCATTTAGGTTTGACTTCAACTGAATAAATAAACTGACAACTAAATAAATAAAGGCATAAATAAGGGACATCACCTCTGTTTATGGAGCTGCTTTTAGGGCAGATGGATTTGTCTTCTGTGTCCAGCAATTTCATGCAGAAGGGAATAAACTCCAACATTTCCTCGTTTTCCTCCTCCCACAGGAGTCTGTAAAATTTTCTATTATTGCCTCTAAGTCTGGTTTTTCCCCCCAGTGTTTTACACAGGATTGCCTTTTTGTTTCCAGCGAATCCATATATTGCTGCTCTCCTTCTTCCAGCTGTTTCCTCTCCTGTTGGAGTTCATCTTCCCGCTCAACCAATTTTATCAAGCCCTGTTTTATCTCCAAAATTGAATTTTCAAGGTTATTGAAGGAATATGTTTTTCTCTCTTTTCATTTCCTCCCCGAGCTCCATCAGGGCTCACGTTGGATTTATTTGGGAGCTCTGCATAGTCACTGGGATTGTTGGGTTTATTCTACTTCATTGCCATGAAAAATATCCCGGAACAGCCTGAATTCCCTGTTTTCCTTGCTTTCCAACCATTCTTAATCCTCTTGGAGCAACCTGGGATAGTGGAAGATTTCCCTGCCCTGACAGGGCTGGACCTGGATGGGTTTAAGGTCCCTTCCCACCCAAACCATTTCGGGATTCTGGGATTCTTTTCCACATCAGCCAACGCCCAAGTCCATGAGACAGAAACCAACCATGATCCATGATTTATACCTGGAGGAGGGACACCTTCCACTATCCCAGGTTGCTCCAAGGCTCATCCAGCCTGGCCTTGAAGCGGATCCAAGAAGTTTGGAGAATCCTGAAGGTTGACAACAACCGTGCCCATGGCAGGGATGGAACTGGAGGAGCTTTAAGGTCCCTTCAAACTCAATCAATCCCGGGATTTTATAATTTTCCAATTCCAAGAGAGATGTGGAAGCCTCAGCAGTGCTGGATATCCTGCTGGACTCCACGATCTTTCCAACCTCAGCCATTCCATGGGTTTATGGTTGGTCTTCCAGGCTCAGAGTCAGAGATTTTAGCTTGTAAAGGAGAACGAAACCCAACAGGAACAAGATCCTCAGGGAATGGGAATTCCCAAGGTTGCCTGAGCTCCAAGAGCATTTGGACACCACTCCCAGGGATGCCCAGGGTGGGATTGTTGGGGTGTCTGGGCGGGGCCAGGAGCTAGACTTGATGATCCTTGGGATCCCTTCCCGCTCAGGATATTCCATGATTCCAAGATTATTCCAATAGAGGGGATGTAGAGATGTCGCTGCTTCCCCTCCATGGCTCCCAATGTGCTGAGGATACCAAACCCAACATCCAACGGATCATTCCAGAAATTACCAGGCTCCATGAAACTTCTTGGAATGATTTTACATTGCCCAGACACATCAGAATTATCCTGATAAAACAAATTCCAGAAGAATGGGACTCCGTGGCCTCTCCGCTGCAAGCCAGGGCTTTCCTAAAAGGAAAAGTCACCATCCTTTTTTGGAAAAATCAGTCCCAAGTCCTGTCATCCCAACCAGGAATGGGAATTCCTTGTGTCCCTGTCCCTTTCTGCAAGGCAGCGTTGCCACAGATGGGAAAATGAGGATATGCTCAGTCTGTTCCTTCACAGAGAATAAAATGTGCCAATAATCCACCGGAATGATCGAATAAATCCGAATAAACTGCCCCATCCGGAGGGAAACAGTCAATTAGAGCGGGGAGAAAAACGGCTTTATGATAAAAATATCTATTAATGGGCACTGGAAGTGCAGTGGAGCCTGGAAAAGTGAGGGATTTGTATTAATTGTGAGGGATTTTTATCAGTTGTGAGGAATATGAATCAATTGTGAGGGATACGCATCAATTTTAAAAGGTTTGAATGTCTCTTCAAATAAATAAATGGTTTGAATTTATTTTCAAAGGTCTGAACCACCTGGATGGAAAATAACAATTCCTCTAAAAAAAAATTAGAATGTCCCTGCTTTTGTTTACCAAACCAATAATAAACGGAAGGTGTGAAATTTCCCTTTTTTCTGTGGAGAGCTTCTGAATATAAGGAGAGCGTGGAAATTCCTGCTACAAGGAATTTTCTGTCAGGAATTTCCATCAGGGAAGCTGCTCATGGAGCCACCAGCCCATGGAGACCGTCCCCAGGATATGAGTGTGGTCTCCACAGCGAGGACTTGTGGTCACACCAGCAGTGCCATGGATGATGGATAATGACTGGAGTGATTCCCAAGGAAATGATGGCCCATGGAAGCTCCCCCAGGCAGGTGGAGGACCTGGACAACATCCAGGGTAAGATCCATGTCCTACCAAACCAAGGGCACAGACGCAGAACTCTTCAGCAACTTCATTCCCCTGTGCTGGAGCATATCCAGGCATGGGGGAAATTTTGGGAAGAAAGACATGGAGGGGCTGGAGCGTGTCCAGGGAAGGGAACGGAGCTGGGAAGGGGCTGGAGAATTCCTGAGGGAGCTGGGAAGGGGCTGAGCCTGGAGAAAAGAGGCTCAGGGGGGACCTTGTGGCTCTGCACAAGTCCCTGACAGGAGGGGGCAGCCGGGGGGGGTCGGGCTCTGCTCCCAGGGAACAGGGACAGGAGGAGAGGGAACGGCCTCAGGCTGGGCCAGGGGAGGCTCAGGTTGGACAGCAGCAGGAATTTCCCCATGGAAAGGGTGCTCAGGCCTTGGAACTGCCCAGGGAGGTTTGGAGTGCCCATCCCTGGAGGTGCCCAAGGAATTCCTGGAGGTGGCACTCAGGGCTCTGGGCTGGGGACAAGGTGGGCATCGGGCACCGCTTGGACTCGATGGGCTGGGAGGGCTTTTCCAACCTCAGGGATTCTGTGAGGTTTAGATTGGATAGTTGGGAAAATTTCTTCCCTAAATTTGTTGTCCAGCCCTGGCACAGGTACAGGGTGGAGTCCCCATCCCTGGAGGGATTTAGAGCCCTGTGGATGTGGCGCTTGGGGACACGGGGCAGTGGTGGCCTGGGCAGTGCCGTGTTGCACTTCATGATCTTGGAGGGCTTTTCCAACCTTAATGATTCTGTGGATTCATGAGGGACAGGAATTTCTCCATGGAAAGGGTGCTCAGGCCTTGGAAGGAGCTGCCCAGGGAGGTTTGGAGTCCCCATCCCTGAAATCCCCTGGAGGGATTTCAAAGCCCTATGGATGTGGGGACATGAAGCAGTGGCGGCCTTGGAAGTGCTGGGACCAGCTGGATTTGATGATCCTTGAGGGCTTTTCCAACCTCAGTGATTCCACTCAAGACTCCTCTTGCCTTCCGTGATTTCACTCCTGATGTGGTTCCTCAAAACCTGGTGGAACCCAAGGAAAACCTCTCCAAATAATCCTCATTCCCACAGACTCTCCCAGATCTCCAGCGACTCCAACACCGAATCCAGCATCCTCTGGCCCGGCTCCACTGGAAAATCTGATTATGTGGGACACAAAGAGCTCTAATTTCATTCCTGCTGGAAGGAATCTGACGCCATTCCCAGCTCCACAGGCAAAACGATTTGCAAACCTCCCTCTTAACAGCAGTGGACAACAGGCCTGAACAATAATGCTGGAATTGGGAATAAAATCCAAAGGATTTGGGAGGGAGCACAGGGAAAGCCGCAGCTTGTCTTTACATCTGTGGATCGCCTTCAAGACTCCGTTCTGTGAGGGAATTACAGGCACAAAGTCAAATATTGGGATGTGAGACAGGAGGAGAGGGATTTATGGAACTAGAATATCAGCTGGGACAAATTCCAGCAGCATCCATGGGCAGAATTATTTGTGTCCCGTGTCAATCCAAAGAATCTTAATTCTTCATGCTGCACTTTGCAGCCAGAGTTCTGTTGAAATCCATATTTTGTGTAATTATGGGAATTGATCTCCAAGTGTTACAGGAAAACAAAGGGAATGTATTTACTCAGCATCTTCTGCTCTTAATATGGAAATGGCAAAAAAATCAGCTGAACAGACAATTAATTATTCCAATTTACTTCTCCATAATTGGTGTTGACTTGTCCTCGGTTTTTGTGACTCCTTTATATTCCAGCCACACCATTCCCTCTCATCCTGCTGTTCACCTTCTTCCCACGGTAACTGTGGGGATGGATATCCCTGAGTTCCACAAGGCCTAGAGAAGAACTTCATGGATTTTCCTCAACGCTTTTGGGCTGGAATTCCCATTTTCCCTTCAAATCCAACCTCTTCACTTGTTATTAACTGGGAATAGAAGAAGCTGTGGCTGCTCCATCCCTGGAAGCGTTCAAGGCCTGCTTGGATGGGGTTTGGAGCAACCAAAGCTCTGATCCTTCCTATTTTAAATATGGATATGGAATATTTACATCGATTCCCACTCATTCTTTCTTCTTCCAAACCCAAAACCCTTTTTGTCTGGAAGACTCTTTGCTCCTGCCCTCAGACAGTGAAGGATCATCCTCTCCAAGACCAATTCCCAAAAAATCCAAATATACATAATTCCACTTTTCCCCCCACAGTAACATCTCTGTTTTTTCAGGTTTTGGAATGCTCTGTTCTTCTGGAATTTCTGACAGGAAGGTCTCTCCGTGATAATAATTTTAATGTGAAATAAGGAAAAATTCAAACGCTCTGGTCCTCATTTAAATTTTCCACGGTGCCAGACTTTGCATATTCATCACCTCCTTGGGTCACCAAACTCACACTGCCCTTGACCTTGCTAAATGTCAAAAAGCTCCTGGGATTTCGCTTTCCCGATACAACCATCCATGATTTCCATATTTTTTTCCCAGCCTTGCTCCACGTGGATAAATTACACCCACAGCTGTAATTGCCCCTGGGTTATTCTGAAATCGGCCTCGATCGGATGAGGATCTTAGAGAAGAGATTTTGTTGTTTTGCAGTTTTCTGGGAAGTTTCTGGACTAGGAATTGAGGAGCTGGGAATGATCCATAGGTGAAACACCAGGACAGTGGGAATTATCCATCTGGAGTGCCCAAATCCCTCTCTATTTAGGTATAAAAATAAATATACCAATAAATATCCCCATAGGAAGGTTGAAGATTTAAGCTCAGCTTAGCAGCATCAACCTGTGCCATATCCCGGGCAAATCTTTTGGGCAGGAACGTGGAATTCCTCGATACAACCACCAGGGTGGACAAAACCTCTTTGGAAAGCAAATCAAAATTATAAAAGCAACGGGAGCAGCATTGTTTCGATATTTTCCAGTTGTTCAGGTCACTTCCTCATTGGAAGGGAAGGGGAAAAATAGCCCAGAATTAAAAAAATTAGACTCAGTTCTGAACTTATTTTTAGGCTGTCCTTTCTCCCACCACAAAGAGCCCAAATTAAACCCAACTTTTATCTCTGGAGAAAGAATTCATTCAGAAAGTGATAAATGCAGCAGCCTGGGAATGGACTGGGTTATGTAATATTTGTCCTGAATATTAATCAGCTTTTCCCACTCAAATCTTCAATCAGAAGGGGGAAAAATAAAAGGATGTAAATAATATTAATATTAAATGCAAAATCTGATTTCCTTTATCACTCCAGCCTGCTTAAACACAGATTTAGAACAGATTCATTTAAAAATCAAGATATTTTCCCCATTTGATTTCTCCAATTCCTTGGTTATCCCTTTTTAATGAGTTTTCATAATTAAAATTTTATAATGTCACAGATTTCCCTCCTTGGGAGTTTCCCCACACTCCCGATCCCCATTCACAAGACAATTCCATGAAGTTGGGAAATTCCCACAGGGATTGGCCACGTAACCTGTTCGAAAAGTTTCTCCTCATTACTTCCCTAAAATTCCAAGAGCTTTCAGCTCATTGATCCCAGTCCCATTTCGGATGGGGAACGCTTCCTTCCCTCGCAACAACCTTTATTTCATTATTAATACAATATTTGCATATAAATATTTCATCAGGCTGATATTTTGAGAGTAGACCCAGCACATTCTTGAGCTGCCAAATTGCCTTTCCAAGGCAGAAAATTTCCTTTTCCCATTCCCAGCTGCAAAGAAATCTAAAATCAAGGAAAGAGGACTCGGGGCTGGATTTTCCACCTGATGGAAAACGGGAATAACTCATTTACGCTGCTCCACTCCACACCTGAGATCATCACTCAGCCTCACATTTCTCCTTAATTAACTCTGTTCCATTCCCAATCTAATTCCTGCAGGATTCCTTTTCCAGATTTATTTGGAATTGATTACTGAGGAAGAACCACACAAATAAAGCCGAGCTCCGACGGAACGGGGAATTCTGAGTATCCCGAGGTGACCAACAAAGCTCTGCCAGTCAGGCTTCCATGAAATATCTCGGATGTTTTAAGAGGCTTTCCAAGGATTTGGAGATGGATGAGTTTGGGAAGGCGTTTGTGCTGTAAACAGGATTTTATGGAGCGCAGAAGGAAAAGGGAGACGGGGAAAATGCAAGGACAAACGATCCCGTCCTCGCTGGCCGATCACTTCCAAAGGGACGCGACGGAAACGTTGCGTGAGGTGGCACCTGGCGGCACTTTTACGTCCCCAGCCCTCTCCTGCAGCTGGAAAAGTGGAGCTGGTAAATTGTCCCTGGATTGGGCCCTGTCTGCCACCAGCAGCGTTTGATTTATTCCTTAAAAATTTATTTATCCACAATTCAGCAGGAAAATCATAAAATAGAATCACCGAGGGGTTTGGGTTGGAAGGGACCTTGAAGATCATCCAGTGCCATCCCTGCCATCTTCCACTGTCCAGGCCCATTCCGACCTGGCCTTGGACACTTCCAGGGATGCAGGGGCAGCCACAGCTTCTCTGGGAATTCCATCCCAGCCCCATCCCACCGTCCCAGCCAAGAATTCCTTCCCAATGTCCCATCTAAGCCATGATGGGAAACCCAACACAGAGGAAGACGCATCTTGGAGCAGCCTGGGGTAGTGGGAGGTGTCCCTGCCCATGGAGGGGGTTGGAATGGGATGGGCTTGAAATTCCGTTCCAATCCAAACCATTCCATGACTCCAGGATTTTCATTTTTCTAGAGAAGTTTTAGGATTTAATGTAAACACGACAAAGCAAAAACTCTTAAACTCGAGGCCAAACTGTGACCAAGCCCAAAAATCCACAATTTTCCTGGAGAACTCCCAGACCAGGATCCTGACACCACTGCGATGGGATAAAGGGATGGCAGCGGAAAAGAGAGGTTGGGAAAAGAAAAAACTCATTAGATGAGGGGGTCAAATTGAAAAAAAAAATCCTTTATCTTTGAATTTACCTTTCATTTTTCTTTAGTTTGACCCACGGATGTGACCTGGAGCAGTCATTCCATGGGAAGATTTACCCTGTGGAACCCTGGAGCAACTTCTCAGGGAATGGGCGCATTCCCAAGGCTGCCAGAGCTCCAGGAGCGCTTGGACAATGCTCCCAGGGATACCCAGGGTGGGATTGTTGGGGTACCTGTGCAGGGCCAGGGCTTGGATTTGTGATCCTTGTGGGTCCCTTCCCACTCAGGATATTCCATCATTCCATGAAAATAGATTAATTGACCCCTTTTAATGAGACAAAGCCCTGCTGTCCCAAGGAGAACCTTCCAAAGAATGGGAATATCCTCCCACAGCACATCCACGGGGAAGTCCAGGAGTTATTCTCTAAATAAAAGCGTTCCATTAAATTTCTTTCCCTGCTCATCACTGCTGGAAGCATCGAGGATAAATATCCCAAAATTCTGAAAGGAACTGGTTTTTATGGCAATTGGTTAAATGCCACCCTCGGTACGGAAACGCTGCTCAGGGCGTTGGGAACAAAAACTTTCCTCCCACGGGAAAAATAATCAAAGCTTTCCATAATTTTTCTCCATTCATCTCCAATTTGTCACTTGCCAGGGTGTGAATAAAGGGAGCAGAATTCTAAACACGGAGAGATGAAAGGAAAAGCTCCTGGAAATACCTGTTTAACTCCCACTTCTTGGAAGCATTTTCAGGCTGTGTCTCTTCTCTCAGAATTAGCGAAATTCTGCATCTCGAGCAGAACATAAATGCGTCAAAAAGAGGGGTTCTGGCAACAGGAAAAGGTGGGAAAAGAGCAGCGACCCAAGCAATGCATCCCCCAGAATCTGGGAGTCAGCAGGAGTCATCCCATGGGATCCACCAGGAACTGCCTCAGGTCCTGAGGAAGTGGGAAGCCGCTGGAATTCCTCAGTCACAGAGTCTTCCCGACTTTTCACAGCAAATTCGTGCCAGAAAAAGGGGAAAAAGAAGCCACTTCCCCCCACCTTATTCAGAAGGATCAACACTCCACTGTTTCTATGGTGGTTCTCATTCCCAGATTCACAGAATCCCGGGATCACTGAGGTTGGAAAAGCCCTCCCAGCCCATCGAGTCCGAGCTGTGCCCGATGCCCACCTTGTCCCCAGCCCAGAGCCCTGAGTGCCACCTCCAGGAATTCCTTGGGCACCTCCAGGGATGGGCACTCCAAACCTCCCTGGGCAGTTCCAAGGCCTGAGCACCCTTTCCATGGGGAAATTCCTGCTGCTGTCCAACCTGAGCCTCCCCTGGCCCAGCCTGAGGCCGTTCCCTCTCCTCCTGTCCCTGTTCCCTGGGAGCAGAGCCCGACCCCCCCCGGCTGCCCCCTCCTGTCAGGGAGTTGTGCAGAGCCACAAGGTCCCCCCTGAGCCTCTTTTTTTCCAGGAAAAAAGGATTGAGCCAAGCACAGGAGGCCCAGACCCCTCATTCCCAAGTTCCAGTGGGATGAACCCGCTCCTAACGCAGCCAACACCACAACCAGGAGAAACCCACGAGGGACACGATTCCATCCTCCCTTCGGCCTTGACTTTGGGATTTCAAGTGGTGCTGGAGCACCGGGAAAAAGCCGGGATGGAAGTTCCTGCAGATCCCAACCACGTAATCAAACGCATCAATAATTTCTTACGAAACAGAGCCGGGAGAAACAAATCAGCTGCTTATCAGCACTGAGGGTGTGTGAGGCAGCAGCTCCTCCCCAGAGGCCCCAGAAGAGGTCACTTGTGCTGAGCTGCCAAAAAGCCAAGTGACAGAAGATTGGGGCGCCTGAAAGTGCAATAAACGAGGCCCGCACGTCATAAAACACCCAAATTGAGTCCTGGCAGCGCAGAGAAGTCGCTCGGTGGCGGCTCAGATCCACAGCACGAGGAAAGGTTCGTTATCCCCCCGTTATTCCCCAGAAACCTCCTCAAACCAGACTTCCCGCGTTCCAACAACAAATGCCGCGCGTTTCCGAAATGAAAAATAACTGATTCCCTCCCCCTTCTCCCTCCCCGTTCCCGAGGCTGGATCTGGATGCGGATCAGCTCCCAGGGAACAGCTCTTGCCCTCTTTTTTTCCCTCCTTGTTCTACACAGCAGCAACAAACGAGCTCAGGATCAGCTCAGCATTTAGAGAAATCCGTCCTCCTCTCTCATCTGCTCGTTCCCGTGTCAAGGAATTCAAAGCTGTGGGGAAAATATTGATGGCCTCACGCTCGGCTTGGGTTTTATTGGGTTTTTTTACCACAAACGAGACTCCTATGTCACTTTTACTCCCATATTTACATGAAAATCACGGATTCGGGGAACTACCGAGGCAAACAACCCCACATCAAACACGTAACAGCCAGAAGGCTCTTGCTGCTGTTTGTTTAGGGCCGGAATAAATAAATTTTTTTCCCAGCACAACCAAGAGGAAACCAAGGGGAGATCGGGCTTTACTCACACTGCACGATGAGCTGCACCAGAGCCTCTCTGGGTTTGACGTTGAATCCGTTGTATTGGCTGGTCTGGCACCTGTAGGTCCCGGTCATTTCCCGGGAAACGTTGACGATCCGTAGGATCCCGTCGTAGCTCTCGGTCTGCGGGGCCCCGTCCGGCATCGCCACCTCCTTGTCCGCCCGTGACCACAGGATGATGGGTTTGGGCTTCCCGGTCACCTGGCACTGCAGCTCGATGGTGTCCCCTTCCCGCGTCACCAGCGGGGACTTCTCCTGAGGGACCGTCAGGTTGGGGGGCACTGGAAGTAGGGGAAAGAGAGGGGTCAACGATCGGGAACCAAGGATGGATTTCCTGCTCGGAATTATCCGTGGGAAAGGAGTTTATCCACAGCGAAGCGGGGATGGCGCTCTCTGGAAGCTCCCACATTTATGGGGTGAAGTTCTCAGCTGCCTGGAGAGGCTCAGAGAAGATTTCCCGGCCCTGCTGAGGCGCTCGTGGCCTCCCTGTGGGTCCCTGACACCGCCCCGGTGCCCTCCCACCATCACCCACTTCCCCACTGCGAGTTCTGCTTTTCCTTTTTAGGATCATTTGGCACCAAATCCCATTTTTCACACCAGCCTGGCTGCTGCTTTTATCCAGCCCGTGGATAAACGGCTGCGGACGAGGAAGGATTGCGGCAACTCAGAAATCAGCTCGGAATTGGAGGCCTGACCCCAAAACGCAGCCGGGGTCTGTCACAGGGGGTTCACTGAATTCATTCCACAGGGATTGGCATTAACAATGCCAAAGGGGATATTGGAACTGTTTCCAGCAGGATTTAGGCAGTCCCGTGGAGCAGGAATAGCTCCCAGTGAGCTGGTAGTGCCCAAGGACACGGGATAAGGATGTGGATGTGTGGGAGCAAATCCAGAGGGGCCACGGAGCTGCTCCCAGGGCTGGAGCTGCTCTGGAGCCAGGCTGGGAGAGCTGGGAATGTTCACCTGGAGAAGGGAAGGATCCAGGGAGAGCTCAGAGCCCCTTGCAGGGCCTAAAGGGGCTCCAGGAGAGCTGGAGAGGGACTGGGGACAAGGGATGGAGGGACAGGACACAGGGAATGGCTTCCCACTGCCAGAGGGCAGAGATGGGTGGGATATTGGGAAGGAATTCCTGGCTGGGGGGGTGGGGAGGGGCTGGGCTGGAATTCCCAGAGCAGCTGTGGCTGCCCCTGGATCCCTGCAAGTGTCTAAGGCCAGGCTGGACATTGGGGCTTGGAGCAGCCTGGGACAGTGGGAGGTGTCCAGCCTTGCTTGAGAAATGCTTGGAATGCTGCGTGGTGGGTGGAGAGCTGGAAAATCCAGATTTAAACGCTGCCCACCCTCCTTTTCCTTTGGTGCCTCCTGAAAACTCATCTTTCCTCATGGATCTCCTGTCCTGAAGCATGGAGAGACACTCCCTGTGGGAAAACAGCCCTTCCAGGAGCTTTTCCTCTCCTCCCTGTCCTTCCCTCAGCTCCTTTGCTGGAATGCCAGGGCTGCCAAAACCCAGCCCGCACCTCCCTCCTGTCTGCAGGAAAAATATTCCAAGGCAATTTTCAGCCCCCAAGGGACAGAAACAACAAACTCGTCCCGGAGAGAAGCAATTCCGGCTTTCCCCAGGGATCTGCTCCGCCTCTCCAGCCCTGACAAGTCTGGTAGGAATCAGAGTCGAAATCTGGGGCTTTCACAGGAACCCAAGTGCTGCTTTCAGCCCTTTTGAAGGCTTTAATAGCTCCTGGCAGGTGGGACAGGCAGACACGGAAAGAGCTTTTTCCACAGGGGAGGCAAAGGAAAAATGATTTTCTACTCCCCCCCCTCAAAAAAACAAGGAAAAAAAAAAAAAAAGAAAAAAATAACAACTGGTAAATAAAATATTCCAGACATTAATAAAATATTATGAATTCTCAGATGTGTCCTTGCGGGCCACAGCAGGCTCAGAGCACGGAAAAATTCCCAAAGGAGATGGAGCACTGTGAAATCATGGATCAAACTGGGAGAAAGGTGGTGTCCCAACATGGAAAAGACAATTTATACAGAAAGAAGCCAGAATGCAGGCAAATCTAACCCAAACCCTAAGCCTAAACCTAACCCCAAACCTAAACCTAAACGTAAAACTAATCCTATCCCAAAACCAAGTGCCAATCCTAAAATTAATCCTAAAACGAGCCCTGACCCTAACCTTAATCCTAACCCTAACCCTAAGACAAAACCAAACTCTAAATCTCAATCAAACACTAACCTAACCCTAAACCTGAACTTAAGCCTAAACCTAAAACTAAGTTTAAACCAAAGAATAAGCCTGAACCTAAACCTAAGCTTAAGCCCAACACTAAACCTAAGCCTAAACCTAAACCTAAGCCTAACCCTAACCCTAAACCTAACCCTAACCCTAAGCCTAACCCCAACCCTGACCCTAAACCCAACTCCAACGCTAAGCCTAAGGCTAAGCCTAACCCCAGCCCTAACCCTTCTCCCGGATTTTCCAGCCCACCTGGCTCTTGGCTTCTCAGCGGAGGTCAGGTGTGACAGAGCCCTGCGTGGATCAGGAAAAATCATGGATTTGTCCTTTTCCAGCCCGGGCTGGGACTGTTTGGATCCAAGCCTTTCCCAGCTGGATGGATCCTGGAGGCTCTTCCAGCCCTGCTCCCACTCCTGGCTCCTCCGGCTGCCCTGGGAATCACAACCTCCCCTGGCTCAGGGATTCACAGCCCTGGGATGAGATCCCTGATATCCCAATATCCCGATATCCTGAGGGAAAAGCTCTGTGCCAGCCCACACAGCTCTGCCGCAGCCCCACACGGGGCCGGGATGGGAGTTTTCCCTCCGGAGCTTGTCCGTGTGGATCGATCCCTGGACACGTGGTGCTGGCAGCCTCTTCCAGATTCCAACTTTTCCAGGCTGTGTGAGAGCCACGGGTCTGAGTGATCCAACCCCAGCCTGCCTCGGGAATCCTCCATTCCAGCTGGGATAAAGGAGGGAACTTGGGAAAAACACAGGAAGGTTGTGGACATGTTGGAATGAGTCCAGAGGAATCCACGGAGCTGCTCCAGGGGCTGGAGACCCTCCGGAGCCAGGCTGGGAGAGCTGGGAATGTTCCCCTGGAGAAGAGAAGGCTCCAGGGAGAGCTCAGAGCCCCTTGCAGGGCCTAAAGGGGCTCCAGGAGAGCTGGAGAGGGACTGGGGACAAGGGATGGAGGGACAGGACACAGGGAATGGCTTCCCACTGGGAAAGGGGAGATTGGGGTGGGATGTTGGGAAGGAATTCCTGGCTGAGAGGGTGGGGAGGGACTGGGCTGGAATTCCCAGAGCAGCTGTGGCTGCCCCTGGATCCCTGGNCCAAACCAGTCTGGGATTCTGGCACTGAAACAGGGGAGGGATCCAAACAAACGGAGGAGTTTTTCCCCAGATATCCAAAGGGTTCTTCTGGCTGAAGGAACTCCTTCACTGAGCTCATCATGGGAGGAGCAGACAGACAAATTCCGAGCTGCACTGCTCATCCCATTCCACCCCTGCCATGGGCAAGGACACCTCCCACTATCCCAGGCTGCTCCAAGCCCCATCCAGCCTGGCCTGGGACTCTTTGTACACTCAAAGCTTGAATCCTCTCCAGAAAAAAAGCAGGGAAGAGCACACCCGGCTTCCCATGGGGACTTCTGGAGGTGTGTGAGAGGAAGGAGAGGGAATGGCACAGCACGCCCGGCTGTGAGGGGGGAAAAAAGCAGATCCAGGACAAAAATCCCCTGCGCAAATACAACAACCCCCCCTCTTTTTCCAGCAATTTTTCCTGAAAAAACAGAGATAACAGCACGGCAAGAGCTGCACCTGGCTGAGATAAGGAGCAGGGCCCACGAGGGTGGGGACAGCTGATAAGAGAGGCTCTGTCAGCATCCCAGATGGAAAGATCCCTTCAAAGCCCCGCCTCCTCATCTCCCGTGGCATTCGGCATTGCCAACGGCTCGTTACGATTCCCTGGATTTATTCCTGGGAACAGCAGAGGGGACAGGAGGGACAAGGCCATCCATTAAGATGGAGAATTCCAGGGGCAAAGCCATAAATCCGGCTGCAGCTCCGGGTCACGTTTGAGTAGCAGCGCGGTCCCACCAAGGATTTCCCTGTCCCCACCCCATTTATGGCTCCAGCTCCCCCTAAATTAAGACCCTGATTCTCCGCTCCCTAATTAAGGGGAGGAAAAGCCCCAAACCTTTGCTCAGGGAGGGTTTCCCCCTTTTTTTCCCCAGCTATTTTTTGTCACAACCTCACAGGTACTTAATTATCCCTGAGCTGTCTGTTCCGCTGGCAAACGTCGCTGGAATTAGCAACAGGCTGAAAAAATAAATCCCAGGGTTTTTTTGGGAACGGTGACACAGCAGGCACCAGCAGCCCGGCCACGTGGGATTTGTGTCCATGAGCAATCCAGCTCAAAAGGATTGAGGAGAAAATAAGAATTTGATGGTTTTCCTCCCAGTAAGGATGGGAGAACCCAGGAGCACGGAATGGTGAGTCTGGGTGAGCAAGGTTAGAAATTCCAGAGAATCGTGGAATTGTTCAGGTTGGAAAAGCTCTCTGGGATCACTGAGTCCAACTGTTCCAAGGCCACCACTGCCCCATGTCCCTGAGTGCCACATCCACAGGGATTTGAAATCCCTCCATGAATGGGGACTCCACCCCTGCCCTGGGCTGGACAACCCTTTCCAGGCAGGAATTCTCCCTGATATCCAACCTAAACCTCTCCTGGCACCACTTGAGGCCGTTTCCTCTTTCCCCACCACCTGTGCAAAGATGAGTGGGCAAAGGTGGGTCCAGAGGCTCCGATCCATGAGGAAAGGAGCAGGGATCCGCCAAGGACGTGCCAGCCGAGGTGCTGCCAGGGGGATGAGCAGGGAGGGTGCCAGGCAGGTGGGGAGGGTGTCGCCAGCTGTGCCAGCCACCCTCTCCCAGCACGTGCTGCTGTGGCACGAGGAGAGCCCTGGAGGGCTCAGCCTCTTCCCGAGGCATCCCAGGGCTCCCGCAGCTCCAGAGAGGCTGCTCCAAGGAAAGGGCAGCTCCGTCCCTGCTTTGCAGAATGAAGAGTTACCTAAATCCTAAATGGAAGCAAGAATTTTTCCCTTATTCCTGCAGTCTCAGCCGGGAGCGGATCCACTGCCCAGGCTGGAAAAGGACAAATCCATGATTATTCCTGATCCTAGCTGGAAACAACAAATGTTCCCTTTTTCCTGCACCAAGTGGCTTTAAAATAAGTTCACACTCTCAGCAGTTTCCTGAAGTGGAGGGTGACACTCAAAGGACAAAAAGCTTTGGTGACACTCGGAGGACAAAAAGCTTTGATGACACTTGGAAAAGTGACACTCGGAGAACAAAAAGCTTTGGTGACACTCAAAGGACAAAACCTTTGGTGACACCTGGAGAACAAAAAGTCTTGGTGACACTCAAAGGACAAAACCTTTGGTGACACTTGGAGAACAAAAAGCTTTGATGACACTTGGAAAAGTGACTCTTGGAGAACAAAAAGCTTTGATGACACTCGGAGAACAAAAAGCTTTGGTGACACTCAAAGGACAAAACCTTTGGTGACACCTGGAGAACAAAAAGCTTTGGTGACACTCGGAGAACAAAAAGCTTTGGTGACACTCAAAGGACAAAATATTTGGTGACCCTTGGAGAACAAAAAGTTTTGGTGACATTTGGAAAAGTGACACCTGGAGAACAAAAAGCTTTGGTGACACCTGGAGAACAAAAAGCTTTGGTGACACTTGAAGAACACAAAGTCTTGGTGACACTCAAAGGACAAAACCTTTGGTGACACTTGGAGAACAAAAAGCTTCGGTGACACTTGGAAGACAAAAAGCTTTGTCTTCACTCGAAAAACAAGAAGCTTTGGTGACACTCAGAGAACAAAAAGCTTTGGTGACACCTGGAGAACAAAAAGCTTTGGTGACACTTGAAGAACACAAAGTCTTGGTGACACTTGAAGAACACAAAGTCTTGGTGACACTCAAAGGACAAAACCTTTGGTGACACTCAGAGGACAAAAAGCTTTGGTGACACTTGGAAAAGTGACCCTTGGAGAACAAAAAGCTTTGGTGACACCTGGAGAACAAAATTCCTGAGCCCAGTGTTTATTCCTTGTGTATTCTGGGTGGGTTTAGTTCTACTCGAGCTTTCTGAAGTCCTGATGGAACAAATTCCAGCTTAATTAACAGATCAGACAGATTAATTAACTGCCAGAGAGCTGCTGGCAGAGGCAAGAAGCTGCAGACAGAGAAATCCTTCAGAGGGGCTCTAATCCTGTTAAAATGTCCCTGCCCATGGATGGGCTTTATCCCTTCCCAAACCATTCCATGATTCCAAGACAATCACTGGAGGAGGACAAGGAGCCCCTACAAGTGGTGGCCTCACAACTGCTGAGCTCTTCCCCGGGGATTGCAGGGGCTGCTGGCACCTCTGTGCCCCTGGGAGCCTTCAGGAAAACATCTCCTTGGAGCAACCTCTGTCAGTGACAGGGAAAAATCCTGGGATAACGTGGCCAGGCTGCTCCACAAGGATTCATCCTAGTAATTAGGATCAAGCACAGCAAAGCAGTGTTTGAGCAGCACATCAAGAAATCACCCGAAGCGGAGATTACCCAGAGAGAATCTCACCAAGGAACCGCTGGAATTCAAATTATCCAAGGAATTCAAACCCAGCCTGGCTCAGGAATATTGAGGAATCCACGCTGTGCCGGCTGGAAGGGAGAAGGGAAGTTATTTGTGCGTCCTACTTGTGGAATATTTATGAATTTGAAGGTCTGACCGGTCAGGATTAATCATCCTCTGCCTGAGAGCTGCAGTTCGGGCCCAGCTCATGATTCATGCCCTGATGTGATGCCGGAGTTAAGACAGGGCTGAGCCGTGGCACAAAATAGATTTGAGCAAGATCATTCCGCCCGGGAAAGGGCAGCGAGGGATAATTATTCATGAAGGATAATTATGCTGGTCCTGTCCGTAAACAGAGGCTGAAACTGCTCAGCCTGCTCCGGTTTTTTTGGGAGAAACGTTGGGGAAAACCAAGGAGCTGCTGCTGGAAGGGACGCGGAGGTGAGAGAAGAGCCCGGGGGAAGATTTGTTGATCCAGCCAAATGGTTGGAAAAGCAGCTGAAGTCAAGGGAAAGAAAACTCCAGGGAATTTCCTTTACCCTTTCCATGGCCTTTCATCCCCATGGAAGAGGGTCCATCAAGGCACTGGTGTGGAAGGGAAATGGAGCGGCCCGTTGGGAACTCCCGGCTGGATTTCACAGGTGCTTTCCCATCATTCCAGTTCCTGTGTCCTGCCCACTGGGGAGAAGAGGAAACAGCCCAGTCCGTGTTTTCTGGGGCACAAACCACTCCTAATTCCACGTGAAATATCCACCACGGATTTTATGGAATCACTGAATAGGTTGAAAAAGCCCTCCAAGATCACCCAGTCCAATCATCAGCCAGCACCACCACCGTGGTCACCACCAAGTGCCACATCCACACATTTTTTTAACAATTCCAGGGATGGTGACCCCCCTGGACAGCCTTTTCCATCCTTTCAGAGAAAGAATTTTCCCTAAGATCTGATTTAAACCACCTCTGAGGCCATTTCCTTTCACCTCAAGTGATGGTGAGGCCGTGAACAAAGGGTCCAGTCCTGAGGGTTGGGATGATCCTGATTTCTGGACAAAAAATTCTGCTCAGGCAGGAAAACAATTCCAGGCTCAGCACCTGGAACACAACACTAAAGCCCTAAACCAGCACCTTGCCCTGCAGCCAGAGGGAAGAGGAACATCTGAAACCCAGGACACGCAGAGCCAGCAGCAAATGAGGGAAATGAATCCCAGCGCTGAGGACCATCCATGGATGAGGAGAACCACGGGATGAGGAGCCCATCCACAGCCCTCTGGAGAAGAACAAAGAGGCCCTGCCACACGGAGGGTGTCTGCTCCCAGAAATCCTGCTGGAATCAACCCAGGGAGGGTGGATTCATCCCACAGAAATCAGATTTCCCAAGGGAATGGGCTGTGGAGCAGGAGAAGGCCTGGCCCCTTCCCCGCTTGTGTGACGGGAAGGGGCTCCCAAGGATGGAATAAACAAGAACAATCTCTGCACATTAAGCACGAAAACAGAACCATAAAAGCCAAAGATTTTTTGGCTTTTAAAAGCCAAAATCCCGCGTTTTTCTGTCCTTTCTGCTCCCTGCTCCTTCCCAAGATAAACTCCAAGGAAAATGGCTCCCCAAACCCATCCATTTGCTGCGATAACCAAAGGCCTCTCTCTGTTTCCTGGGGCCGCCGCCAACGATCGCTCTGGACGGTGCTTCAGGTTTACAAATATCTTAATTAGCCACTAATTACCTCCCAGACCCCACATCCTCGTTACGCAACGAGGCTGTGATTCCAATAAACATTCCGAGCTGGAATCGAGGTCTCTTTCATGTCTCATCAAAGCAGGAACAGGATGACCAGAGGACTCCCGTGGCACAACCAGATCAAGGCTGCGGGTCCTGGAATGGCAGCCTGGAGCTTTAATTAATTCATTATTTAATGGAGAGCTGATTAGCTTGACAGGGAAGCCCTTTTCATACTGCACGGCCTCACACGGAGCAGTTCTCCAAGATTTTCTCTGACTGGATGCAGCAGAACTTATGGAGAGCCAAATTTATCCCTGGAAGTGTTGGGGAAACCTGGGACAGTGGGAGGTGGCGCTTCCAACCCAAAGATCCCTTCCAACCCAAACAGCTCCAGGATTCCATGATTCCAGGAGATCTGGAGGCCTCCAGGCTGCCCTGTGCTCATCCAAAATCCACGTCCTGCTCCGGGATGTTCCCATCCTGAGCTCAGCACATCTTCAGGCTCATCCCGAGGGCGGGAATTTGTTTGGTGAGTTTTCCATGTAGGACATCTGGCTGTGCCCACACAGGGCGGGAATGAGCTGCTGGAAGGACTCCCTTAGGAAAAGAGGGATCACCGCCACCTCCAGACCTCCCCGTGGCAATCCAGAGCAGCAAAACCAGAAAACAAAGGAAAATATCCCAAAACAACAACTCTGTTCCCTGCTCAATAACATCTCCAGGGAAAAGCTGGAAAGGGAATGAGCCAGAAGGGACAAATTCTGCTTTTTGGGAATAAAAACGGTATCCTGAACAGAGCAAGCCATCCCAATCCCAAAGCTTATTCTTCCTGCTTAAATCCAACATTTAAGGCAGAGAAAAAATCCCTTGCACAGACTGACACTCTCTGATCCACCTCTTTTTTTTTTTTTTTTTTGCTTACCACGAACCCACTTTATTGAGGTTTTTGTTGCTTTTTTAACATCTCGTTGCTTTTTTAGCATCTTCTGCCTCCGGGTTTCCATGAGACGATCCCACATATCCAGAAAAACCCAGCCTGGCTCTCAGTAACATTTGCCCAGGGTGGGTTTTATGGATGAGAGGGCTTTTCTAGGGCAGATATTCCACATTTGAGTCTCGATTCCCACTCTTCAGTGACCTATTTTATTGAGATATGGGGGGAGCAGCCAGGGGATTACTTCAGGTCCATTTATGTAAGATACTCAGGACACAAATCCGTGCTTTTCCCGCTGAAAATATCAAGGGAAAAAAATATTCCTGCTAAACAAGGGCAATTCCGAGTGTGTCGTGAGCCACGTGTCCCCAGCCTGCTGGAGGGGAGAATTCATGGATTTCCTCCTTCCTTAGGATTTGCCACAGCCCCTTCCTGCCCCTCTCGGTGACTCCAGGAGGAGCCTCATAAACATCAGGAAGAGGAAATTCCCCCTCCCCATCCCAGACATCCAGAGGGATGTTAATAAATCCCTGCAAGTCCTGGCATTTGGGAAATGTGTTTGTGCCTGGGCCTTCTGCTCCTAATTAGCAGAGCAGTAATGAATCCTGATGAATCAGTAATGACCTTCAAAGCACTGCAACTATTTCAGCTTCCACTTGGCTGGGTAATGAAGTCATTCCAAGAGCAGAATTCCTCTCAGGATGCTAAAAAAGGCTGAGCCCAAATTCCACGTTTTTTTCCCCCTTTCCTGATTTTCTGGAGTGTTCCAGGACAGGAAGTTCAAGGGGAGGCAGAATTCAACATTTCCTGCTAGGAACGGCCAACTAATGGATGTTTCCAGGAAATCCCATCGGTTTTCCAAAGGATTCCCCAGGAAGTACAGGGAATTCCGTGGTTATTGGATGCACACACAGCACCGTTTGCCCCACCTGGGCAGGGAGGGGACAAAGTTTGCATGGAATGGTCATCCACCATTCCAAAGGCGGCTCGTCCTCCATAAGAATCCTCCCAGTTCTTTTCCTGATGGTAAAATCATGGAATCATGGAATGGTTGGGGGGGGCAGGGACCTCAAATCCCACCCAGAGCCGCCCCTGCCATGGCAGGGCCACCTCCCACTGTCCCAGGCTGCTCCCAGCCCCAATGTCCAGCCTGGCCTGGAACACTTCCAGGGATCCAGGGGCAGCCACAGCTGCTCTGGGAATTCCAGCCCAGCTCCTCCCCACCCTCCCAGCCGGGAATTCCTTCCCAATATCCCATCCATCCCTGCCCTCGGGCAGTGGGAAGCCATTCCCTGTGTCCTGTCCCTCCATCCCTTGTCCCCAGTCCCTCTCCAGCTCTCCTGGAGCCCCTTTAGGCCCTGCAAGGGGCTCTGAGCTCTCCCTGGATCCTTCCCTTCTCCAGGTGAACATTCCCAGCTCTCCCAGCCTGGCTCCAGAGCTGCTCCAGCCTTTGGAGCACCTCCATGACCAAAAATGATCCAACAGGGAACTTCCTCAGGTTTGTGTTGTTTGATCAAAGCAACTCAGCCCCTGTTCAAGGGTCAGGGAATCCCAGGATGGTTTGGAATTAAAACTCATCCCATTCTATCCCTGCCATGGCAGGGACCCCTCCCACTGTCCCAGGCTGCTCCAAGCCCCAGTGTCCAGCCTGGCCTTGGGCATTTCCAGGGATCCAGGGGCAGCCACAGCTTCTCTGGGAATTCCATCCCAGCCCCTCCTCACCCTCCCAGCCAGGAATTCCTTCCCAATACCCAACCTAAATTTCTCCTTTTTTAAGTTTGACCCCATTCCCCGTTGTCATGCCCCCGGTTCCCGATGCACCGTCCCTCTCCAGTTCCCTGGAGCCCCTGGAATGCGCTGGGAGGTCTCCACACGACCTCCTCCACCAGGACGTGGCTCCATCCAAACGAAACCCACCCCGAGGAGCCTCTCCTCACCTGTGCTGCTGGAGATGTTGACGTCGATGCTGATGTCCGAGATGCCACCTCCCTTGAGCGACGCCACGCACGTGTAGGTCCCGAAATCCGTGAACTTCAGGTCGATGATGTCCAGGTTGGTGGTGCCGGGGGACACGTCGGGGTCGGTCTGGGTGATCACCATCCTCTCCGAGCTCCGCAGGGGCCGCCCGTTCTTGAACCAGCTGAAGGTGAGCTCCTCCGAGGGGATGGCCTCCACCTGGCACGAGATCTTCACCTCCCGCCCGATCTGGATGTTGTCGTCTTTGTGATACGGGTCAGGGGTGATCCAGAAGCGTCCTTTTTTTAAGGCTGAAACACCGAAAAAGAACAGTTGGCCACAAAAAAAATCACAAATTCGGCTTCACTGGAGGTCTAAACACGATTTTTAAAGGGGCTGCAGTCGCAGGATTTAATTTTTAATTCAAAAATTTGTCTTTACAAAATGAGGGGAAAAACTTTAATTTTGGGCTATTTACCCCCAGTCCCACAGGGTGGGAGAGGCTTCTTCCATTGAGGAAGGCAACATTTTTAAGGAGAGAATGGAATGTTTGGTATTTTTGTGGGAAAATCATCATTTTGGACGCTGCTCCTTAGTTCCAACCACATCCTAAAGTATCCCACTGGTTGACTTTATTTATTCATTTATTATTTAATTTCTTTACATGATTCATTTATCTTTATTTTTTTAAGGAAGTTTCATGGCTTTAATCAAGATGGAATTTCTTTGCACTTCTCTTTACTGAGCATCTCTCCTTCCCTTGGGAAAGCCTCAGCCGATTCCCGGGAATCAGCGCGAACACCGGCTTGGAATCACGAGGATGAACCAGTTGGAAACTGCCACAGAATCAAACTCTGAGGCACGAGCTGAGCTTTTTCTTGTGTGGGAACAACAGCACAAACAATGCTTACACACACAAAACCCTCAACATTTGATGCAGATCCTTTTCAGGCAGGGGAAAAAACCAAAAAAGAACTCGATGGGCACGACCAGAGCGACGTTTCAGCCCAAATTAGTTGCTCATAACCTCAATAAACTATTTTTATTTCTGAATTTTCAGCAGTTTTCCCTGCCTAGAACTGAACAAAGTCTAGCGGGGAAGTCAGGGTAACTTTCCTTTTTTAGGATGGGTGGTAAAGGAACAAGTCCAAGGTAAGAAAAGGGGACAGAACCTCAAAATTTGGGTCAAAGCTGTTTCTTGCAGGGAGAAGGGGGTTGGAACTCGATGTTCATTAAGGTCCTTCCGACCCAAACCATTCCATGACTCTGGGTGAGGTCTCCAAAATCCCTTCAGACCTTCCTGATTTCCACCATGTTGGGAACACCCGAGTTGAGCTCGGTACAAACCCACCATGTAAAGGAAAAGGGGTTTTTGTATCATTTTCTGCCCCCAGTAATCCCATAAAACAGCGGCTTGGATTTTCCTCATCTGTAGATTCCTGGGCCTCCATTTCCAGGAGGAAATTTCCAGGAGGTCATTCCAAAATGCCAAGAAAATTGAGCCATGCCATGGATTTCGTCTCTGTGCTATCAGTTCCGTTTTAGGAATCACTGAAAAGTTTCCATGGGGTGAGACACAGAAATAAAAGAGAAATTAAAAGTTAAGCTTTTTTTTTACACAGGCAGAGAGGGATGAGATGAAGGGGAATGGTTTTAAACTAAAAGAGGAAAGATTTAGATGGGATATTGGGAAGGAATTCCTGGCTGGGAGGGCGGGGAGGGCCTGGGATGGAATTCCCAGAGAAGCTGTGGCTGCCCCTGGATCCCTGGAAGTGTCCAAGGCTGGATGGAGCTTGGAGCAGCCTGGGACAGTGGAAGGTGTCCCTGCCCATGGCAGGGGTGGATGGAATCATCTTTAAAGTCGCTTCCCACCCAAACCATCCCAGGATTCTCTGATTAACCAGCAAAATGTGGGAGATGATCCTGCAGCCCCTTCCCAGCAGGGATTTGGGAACGTCACCAGCACACAGAGCTCCAAGGCAGCCTCAAACGTGCAAATAAATCTGTGACTGTTCTTTGAGACTCAGCAAAGTGCCAGCCTCGCTCCGAAGCGGCCCCGAAGAACGAGGATGGGATCAAACAACCCGAGATGAAACAACTTTTGTCCTCAAACTCCTCACAAACAGTCCCTGCCCTCCCTCATTAATCCTATTTTCAAAGCAATATAATGCATTTCAGGATCTCAAGCCGGGCCTATTTGCATCCATTGGGTTCAGTCGGTTTTTTCCCACCCCCTTCCCTGATCAGCCCCAAATTTTCCTTTCATGCTTCACAACGTTCCTGCCTCACTGGTTTCAGCTGGCTCAGACACCACCTCTAAATGCATCAAGTTCTGCACCATTTGCAGGCTCTGACACGAGAGTTATGGAGCTCTGGCTGCTTCCCAAGTGGATGCAGGACACGAGGAACGCTCGGATTTGTGGTTGCTGATGGTTCCGTCCGTGCTCCACCTGCGACAGCGGGGCCACGGAGCAGCAGAACTCCAAATTTCTGATTTTAACCCTCACTGAGCAGCCAGAGGCCCCCCAGGGAACCCTCTGTGGCCTCCCCAGAGGAGGTTTTGGGTAATTTTGGTTGTTCCCCTTGAGGTTTTTCAGCGATTTTGTTTTGACCCATTTGCAGTGAACAAGGTGAGAACTTCACCCAAGCGGATGTGGAGCCCTGCACGGTTTTGGAGCAGATGCTGGAGGTTTGGAGAGCTCAAAACCCAGCCTGGCCCTCATTCCTGAGCACCCAGAACAGGATTTTCCCCAAGTATATTCCAATACTTTCACGCCCAGCCCCATCTCACTTCCAGGATCCTCCAAAATCGCTGGGAATTCTGCGATTCAGCTGCATCCCCCGGGTCAGACAAGGCAGGAAAACTTTCCCGGTGCCCAAATTTTCCTGATCCCTTCCCGTTTCCTTCTCACACGTGGGAAAAAGAGTTTGGATCCTGGGAAAGATTCTCCGCTTAATTTTTAGGGACAACGGACTGCAGAGACACAGCAAGGAAATGGCCAAAGATCACAGAATTCCAGGATGGATTGGGTTGGAAGGGATCTTAAGGATCATCCCAGTGCCAACCCTGCCATGGGCAGGGACACCTCCCACTGTCCCAGGTTGCTCCAAGCCCCAAAGTCCAACCTGGCCAAACCATCTTGGAATTACGTGATAATGGATGAAACAAGAAAATCTGCTCCAGTACCACACACGGGCAGAGCCCTGCGGTCCATATTTATTTTTATGTGGAATTCCAGCCTAAATGGATCCCTTTACGGCCCAAAAACCTCATTCCCACCAAATAAAAACTCATGGAAATCCTTCCCTGCTGTCTCTGCAGTAACTTGGCCACTGCTATCAAATCAAGAGAAGGAAAAATCAACGTTTTTATCACAAGCTCTGAAGAGACACCAAATCTTTGTTTATTTTGGCTGTGGGCAACAAAGCTGGGTCTGTCTTCAACGTTCTCCAGGATTCCCTCAAATGCCATTTTATCTGGGGAGAAATCAGTTTAACAATCGTCCAAAAGCTCGTTTTTGCTGGTGATTATCCCAGTGTGGTCATTAAACTTCGTTCTCTTCCACGAAAATACATTTTGACACAGTTCTGTGGGTAAAGAGCAGGGAAAACTCGGATTTGTTATTGCCAAAAATCCTCGTTTGCTGTCATGGGCCAGGAAAACATTGGAGAGGAAAGCAACAGGGAGGGAATGACAGATTTCTGGCTTAATTGTAAAAGTTAATTATGAATGGAAGAGCAAAACCACACCCCAAATAACAGAGTTTGTGGATATCAGCTCTGCATAACCAAAGTGCAGCACAGAATCTTGGAATGATTTGGGTTGGAAGAGAACTTAAATCCCATCCCATCCCACCCCTTTCCATGGGCAGGGACACCTCCCACTGTCCCAGGCTGCTCCAAGCCCCAATGTCCAACCTGGCCTTGGGCACTGCCAGGGATCCAGGGGCAGCCACAGCTTCTCTGGGAATTCCATCCCAGCCCCTCCCCACCCTCCCAGCCAGGAATTCCTTCCCAATATCCCATCCAGCCCTGCCCTCTGGCAGTGGGAAGCCATTCCCTGTGTCCTGTCCCTCCATCCCTTGTCCCCAGTCCCTCTCCAGCTCTCCTGGAGCCCCTTTAGGCCCTGCAAGGGGCTCTGAGCTCTCCCTGGATCCTTCCCTTCTCCAGGTGAACATTCCCAGCTCTCCCAGCCTGGCTCCAGACTGGTTCCAGCCCTTGGAGCAGCTCTGTGGATTCCTCCAACACATTCACACCTTCCTTGTCCTGAGAAGCCCAGACCTGGACACAGTTCCAGGCATAAGGACCAGTCTGGGTTGGAAGGAAATCTAAAATAATTCAAAAATCATTAAAAAATAGAGTAATGAAATTAAAAAATCTGAGTTTTCAGGGAGGACACCCCAACTCAGACCGCTCTCAAAATTCAAATTCCCTAAATGGGGCATTTAGAATCATGGAATTGTCTGGATTGGAAAAGTCCCCTGAGATCAGGAAGTTCAACCACCAACCAGCACCACTAAAACCAAGTCCTCAGCTGCCACATCCACCCATTTTGGGCACAATTCCAGGGATCGTGACTCCATCCCACCCCTGAGCAGCCTCTTCCAAACCTTTCCAATCCATGAGGAAAAGACTCTGATACAACTGAGGAAACGCCGCTTCCCGAATGTTCCCTTCGCATCCCAAGACAGGCTTGAAGCAAATTCCTGCTAAAAAAAGCCCCACGCTCCCAGCATTTCACCATCAGCTCATTCTGCTCCTGTCAGCACGTTTTGAGCTGGAAGTTTTTTAAATCCTCAACTTCCAGCAGCTCTCCGAACAATTAAGATGTTGAAACGTCTTCTCCTAAAGCATCTCCAAACTTTTTAATATCAAGTAATTATTTGCCGCTTCCAAGGCCAGATGCATTCCCACTTCCAATTTAAATGCAAATCCCACGGAGAGACTTCAGGTTTTGTGTCTACTTTTAGAAAACGCTGCTAATTTTGCGAAGAAAGGGATTTGTTATTCCATGTGGCAGGTGCCTGTTTTTTTTTCCGTGCGCTCGGCATAATTAGCTCCCGGCTCCTTCGGCGCTGCTCTTTGGAAGGAGGGGGAGGTTTGGACTCCTTTGAATGAGGAAAAATTTCAGTTTACAACTTGCTCCAAATCTGATCCATTAAAGAGATGAAGGCGAGATCAAAGGGGGAGAAACACAGCGTGGTTCCTCTTTTAACGGCTTTTAGAAGGAAAGATTCCACGGAAATCGGCGGCACCGGGAGAAAAGGCGTTGGAGGTTGGGAATAGATGATACTTGAGATCCTTTCCAGCGCAAACCATTCCATAATTCAGAGAAATATCCAGGTGGGATTGAGCTCAGGAGGTTCCTTCTCCGATCTCCAGCTCACACTAGGATTTCCAAGGCTTGAAGACCTCCAGGGGTGGGAATTTCACAGCTTCCCACCCTCAGCTCCCAGCTTGGGAAAATCAGGAGCTGTCCCAGTGGTGTCACTGGGTTTGGAGGCAGGAATTGCTGTGTCCTTCCGTTTTTCCTGATGGGAAGATGTTTCCTCCCTGATTTTAAGGAGGTACAGACGATGGATCATGGATGAGATCCCAACACATCACGTTGGGTACGTGAGGGTGAAATTCCAAAAACTGCAAGAATTCGACCAAGAAGAAACAGGGACAACCCAGCAGCTGGAATTTTGACACTTTTAAAACCCCAAGCAGATGAAAAAGGGGGAAAAAGCCAAAATATTTCCTGTGCTCCAAATCCCAGCTTGCCAAGACATGGATACATGGCTGGAGCAGTGGATTGGGGCTGCCCCATCCCACAGGAAAACAGGAATTCAGGGGTCTCATCACAAGCCAGACAAGAACTGGGATAGAAATGAAACCCTTCAGAGAAGCTGCCACAACCCCCAGTGGGCTGTGCACTTGCCAAACAAAATCTAAATCCTTGGAATGTTGCAGCTGGGTGTTTTCCAGGGCCTTGGCAAAGTTTAACTCTTGTGCCAAAGATGTCCAAAAAAAAAAAAAAAAGCCTTGCTGAGTTTTCCTGCCCCAAAGTGATGCATTGGAAATCTTCCCTCTTTTCTTTGTACGTGAAACCCAGCCCAGTCCTAGAGAAACCCCCCATTCCCAAGGTTTGCTCACTGGATTATCCCTTCTCCTGCTTCTGGGGTGGCTCAGGAGCTGTGTTGGAGTTCAGGATTTCCTTAGAGCCGGGATTTCTTCCAACACGGGATGCATTTCCCTTCACCGCTTTTTCTCCCACACTTAAATGCCTCAAAACTACATCAGGATCCTATAAAACTTCCCAAAATTCATCAGGATGGGCAGAGAAGTGAAAAATCCCAGTCCCAGTTCTTGATGCACCAGGAGAAGAGTCCTAAAACACATTTCAAGGGCGGCAAAGCACCTCAGTAACACCAGAACAAAGCACTGGGAACTCATCCTTCTCCTCTTGGTTTCCTCCCACTTCAAGAGGAGAAAAAACTTGGAAAAATTCCGTTTTTTCTCTGCCAAAAAGAAAATGCTGCTAAAAGTACCCAGATCTTGTCTTGTGTTATCAGCCAGGATATAAAAAAATATTGAAGTACAGCACAAAACCCTGCCAGAAACAATCATCAGGTTTTAGCAATTAATGAGTTTCAGCCAAACAGAAGTAAGAAAAAACTTTATCCTTCCCCCAATGGAATCTCAGGATCATTGAGGTTGGAAAAGAGCTACAAGGCCATCAAGTCCAAGCTGTGCCCGACGCCCACCTTGTCCCCAGCCCAGAGCCCTGAGTGCCACCTCCAGGAATTCCTTGGACACCTCCAGGGATGGGCACTCCAAACCTCCCTGGGCGGCTCCTGCCAAGGCCTGAGCACCCTTTCCATGGAGAAATTCCTGTCCCTCATGAATCCACAGAATCATTAAGGTTGGAAAAGTCCTCCAAGATCATGAAGTTCAACACGGCACTGCCCAGGCCACCACTGCCCCGTGTCCCCAAGCGCCACATCCACAGGGCTCTAAATCCCTCCAGGGATGGGGACTCCACCCTGTACCTGTGCCAGGGCTGGACAACAAATTTAGGGAAGAAATTTTCCCAACTATCCAATCTAAACCTCACAGAATCCCTGAGGTTGGAAAAGCCCTCCCAGCCCATCGAGTCCAAGCGGTGCCCGATGCCCACCTTGTCCCCAGCCCAGAGCCCTGAGTGCCACCTCCAGGAATTCCTTGGACACCTCCAGGGATGGGCACTCCAAACCTCCCTGGGCGGCTCCTGCCAAGGCCTGAGCACCCTTTCCATGGAGAAATTCCTGTCCCTCATGAATCCACAGAATCATTAAGGTTGGAAAAGTCCTCCAAGATCATGAAGTTCAACACGGCACTGCCCAGGCCACCACTGCCCCGTGTCCCCAAGCGCCACATCCACAGGGCTCTAAATCCCTCCAGGGATGGGGACTCCACCCTGTACCTGTGCCAGGGCTGGACAACAAATTTAGGGAAGAAATTTTCCCAACTATCCAATCTAAACCTCACAGAATCCCTGAGGTTGGAAAAGCCCTCCCAGCCCATCGAGTCCAAGCGGTGCCCGATGCCCACCTTGTCCCCAGCCCAGAGCCCTGAGTGCCACCTCCAGGAATTCCTTGGGCACCTCCAGGGATGGGCACTCCAAACCTCCCTGGGCAGTTCCAAGGCCTGAGCACCCTTTCCATGGGGAAATTCCTGCTGCTGTCCAACCTGAGCCTCCCCTGGCCCAGCCTGAGGCCGTTCCCTCTCCTCCTGTCCCTGTTCCCTGGGAGCAGAGCCCGACCCCCCCCGGCTGCCCCCTCCTGTCAGGGAGTTGTGCAGAGCCACAAGGTCCCCCCTGAGCCTCCTTTTCTCCAGGCTCAGCCCCTTTCCCAGCTCCCTCAGGAATTCTCCAGCCCCTTCCCAGCTCTGTTCCCTGCCCTGGGCACGCTCCAGCCCCTCCATGTCCCTCAGTGTCTTGAGGAGCCAGAACTGGACACAGCCCTCAAGGTCCCTCAGCAGCTCCAGCACAGGGGACAATCAGGACAATCCCTCTCCTGCTCCTGCTCCCACACAATTCCTGATCCAATCCAGGTGCCTTTGGCCTCTTTCCCACCCGGACACCCCTGGGCTCACATCCAGCCACTGCCCCCCAGCACCCCCAGGGCAAAACGAGGAAAAAATGTGTCCACCTGAACACAAGGAGAGATCCAAGGAATCTCATCTCCTGAAATCCCTTCTGAGCAATCCTTCCAGACACGTGGTGCCCAACAGGCTCCTCACGATGGCCTCCAGAGCAGCAAACTCCCTTCAAAATCAAATTCCTGCTCTCAAAAGTTCTGGGAAGTCCTAATGGAAGGGCAGAAGGATCAATAAACCATCTGGGTTTTTATAGGAAAGCCTTCTATGAACTCATCCATGACCCTTCAGCCTGGGAAGAGCTCACAGATCGGAGCCTGCTCCGGCAGATAACAAAAATAAATGGATTTATTCAGCTCCAAACTTCCACGTTTTTCCACATTCATTCCCAGAGCTGGAAACTTTTAGGCAGCACACTGGGAACTTCTGGCTGTAGGAACGTTCTGGATGTGCTGCAAGATCAGGTTTGCCCGGTTAAAACCTTCTGAAATCCAATCCCAGAGGGCATTTCTCCATGGAGGAGATGCCTGTGGATATTCTCCAAGGCCTTTGGAATTCTCCAGCCAGGAAATAAGATGGAAAATCAGAATTATTAAGGTTGGAAAAGCCCTTGGAGATCATCGAGTCCAGGTGTTATCCCAGCACTGCCAATGCCGCCATGGCCCCACATCCTGAAATTTATTCCATTCTCCTTCTTGCTGGGAGCTTTTCCCAGGATACAGAGAAGAAAAAAAAAGGATGGGAAAAACCCCCTCCTTCTGCCAATTCCAAGGAAAACCCAACATTTCTGGATTTTAGAACTCCCAACCAGTCCCAGATTATTCCAAGCAGTGACCACATGGGCCAGACCCACATCCTGAAATTTATTCAGTTCTGCTTCCTGGGAGTCCTTCCCAGGACAGAGAGAGGAAAACAGGATGAGGAAAAAAGCTCCTTCTGCCAGTTTCATGGAAGACCCAACATTTTGGATTTTAGAATTCCCAACCAGTCCCAGATGATTCCAGGCAGAGACCACACGTGCCAGACGCACATCCCTAAAGGAAAAAAGCTCCTTCTGCCAATTTCATGGAAAACTCAACATTTTGGATTTTAGAATTCCCAACCAGTCCCAGATGATTCCAGGCAGAGACCACACGTGCCAGACGCACATCCCTAAAGGAAAAAAGCTCCTTCTGCCAATTTCATGGAAAACTCAACATTTTGGATTTTAGAATTCCCAACCAGTCCCAGATGATTCCAGGCAGAGACCACACGTGCCAGACGCACATCCCTAAAGGAAAAAAGCTCCTTCTGCCAATTTCATGGAAAACTCAACATTTTGGATTTTAGAATTCCCAAACAATCCCAGATTATTCCAGGCAGTGACCACATGTGCCAGATGTGCCATCGCTCACCCTCCTGCCAGGGGTGACTTGCCGGGTGACGACTGTCACCGCTGCCACCAAACCCTAATTCCACCCCTGGGATAAAATTCCAGAGCCTTTCCTGTGCTCTGGTGCTCAGCAGCTCATGGTGGCCCTGCTCACATTCCAATTGATGGAGTTTGGGGACATTCCAGAGGTGCTGGTGTCCAACCAACCTTAATTTTACTCTTTACCGGCTCAAAACCCCACGGGAAATTCCTAAAAAAAAGCTCTGGGATAAAGAGCAGGAAAGCAGGAGGGAAGCAGGTGTAGAGAACAATACCCTAGGATTTTTTTTTTTTTTAAATTAAAAAAGCAACAAAAGTTCATTTATTTCCCAGTCTGAGCTCCCTCCTTCTATTTTTATTCCTGAATTTTTTTTCAGCAGCCACTCTTACAGTTCACACACAGTTTTTAAAGCCGTAATCCAGAGGTACTTCCAGCAAACCTGGCCTTAAAAGGGATTTCCCTGGAGTGCTTTTTGTTCGGGAAGAGCTTTTGTGCTGCTGTTGAGCACAGGTCATTATTTCCTATTTCAACTGACAGGGGATCCCACCCCTCGGAAAAATTAACTCCAAGGATGAGGTTTCCACTCCCCAGATGGTGAAAGTCACACAGGCAGAGTCAAACGGAATTAAAAATGTGCCGCTGTTACAATGGGAAAGGAGGAGGGATCCGATAAAAGATGGGAATGGGAGAAGTTGCTCCGGAGGGAAAAAATGGAGCAGAATGTCCAGGGGTGGGATGGAGTCTCCATTCCTGCAGGGATTTAAAGCCCTGTGGATGTGACACTCGGGGACACAGGGCAGTGGTGGCCTGGGCAGTGCTGGGGGCTGGTTGGACCCGATGGTCTTGGAGGGCTTTTCCAACCTCAACCATTCCATGATTCCATGATTTTCACGCAGGCTGACACCATTCCCAACTCTGTCAATGCTCCTGACTTCAAGCCCTGGAAAACGTTTCTGTGGCTCTCCCTGTGTCCCAGTCTCAGGTGCAGATTTCCTTCAAGGATTTTATCCAGCATTTTCTTTCTTACTGGATGGAGGAGCCACCTTGGAATAGTCGGGTTGGGAGGGACCTCAAATCCCATCCCATCCCACCCTGCCATGGGCAGGGACACCTCCCACTGTCCCAGGCTGCTCCAAGCCCCAGTGTCCACCCTGGCCTTGGACACTGCCAGGGATCCAGGGGCAGCCTCAGCTGCTCTGGGAATTCCATCCCAGCCCCTCCCCACCCTCCCAGCCAGGAATTCCTTCCCAAGATCCCATCCATCCCTGTCCTCTGGCAGTGGGAAGCCATTCCCTGTGTCCTGTCCCTCCATCCCTTGTCCCACATTCCTCTCCCCTCCGAAGTCAGGCGTGGGTGGCCTTTAGCCACAAAAACAGGAAAACATCCAGAAAAATGCCATGGAGCTGCTTCATTCATGGAATGAAGCACGTCCAGGAAAGGCACATTCAGATAAATACACAGAAATTTAGAGAAATTCCAAGGGAAAAAGTTTCCTCTGAGTCCTGCTGATGCTTTGAGGGAACTGAACGTTTCTTTCCGGGGCAGATTATGGGATTATGGTCTAATCCCAGGATTCGGGGTGCACCTGACACAAGATGCGAACCCCATTTACCAAACGCTTCTCCTGCCTGGCTCAGAAGTTTCTATTTCCAGCAAATTCTCTTCTCTCCTCAGCTGCTGTGCGAAAATCCTGACCCACGACAGCAAAATGAGCCAAAGTGGAGAGAGAAAGGAGGGCAAAATGCTGAGGAATAAACCCAAAAAGTCAACCCAAAACTCTGCTTTTCTCTCGTATTTCACTCCTCAACTCAGCATCACTTCCAGCAAAGATAAATCCAAGACTGGAATGAAGACTTTTTTTTCTTCTAAAGGAGAGTTTTTCCCCATTCAACAGAAATATTAAGGGGGAAACAATAAAACTGGGGCTAGAAAGGAGCTGAGCTCATTTATTTGATGGGTTCTTCTCGTTGTGGTCCCTTCTCAGCATTAACAGGGACACAGAGCAGAGAGAAAAAAGGAAAAAAAAAAACCACCTCGAGTGTTTTAATGATTCTTTGTTCGACATCTTGCAGCTCCCAGGCATCGTCTTCTATAAATAAAAGTGAGGCGATATTTTTATTATTGTTATTTTTATCATTATGCCATGACTCATGGAATTTGTGTCTGCAGGGATTTAGGGATGTGGTTTCTCCTCAGGGCTGGCTGGTGCTGTCCGCTGGGTCAATTCAATCATTGAGGTTTCTTTTCACACCAGGTTCTTCCTCTCCTTTTCCTCATTCCAGGCTGTTTTCCACTCCCACCTCCCCTTCCCAACCTCACCCCCACGTAAAGCCCAGCAAATTAATGTTCCCAAGCCAAGGGATGACAACAAAACCCCGGAGCCAAATGTCAGAAATTCAAATTCGAACACAATATTCCAAATAAATCCGTGCCCGGCTCCTGATCCACCCAGGCTGATCCAATGCTCCCTCCCTGACCCCCAGGGCAGAAATAGCTCCCAATTCCTCATCCTGCTGGAGAGCAGGAGATGTTGGGGAATGAGAAGGGTGCAGGGGTTGTGGCTCCCATGAAATATTCACACATTGGCTCTTTATCCATCGGTTTTCCCCGAGTCTGATTCATCCCAGGTTATTCTTTCCAGTTCCTAAAGCTTGGAGTTTGTGTTTCACTGCCATTCCAAGATTAAATTATGGAAAATGAGGTTCAGATCAACTGTTTGGATCAGGTGGATTCATCCTCCCCGATGATGCCCATCAGCCAATCCAGCTCGGTATCCAAACCATCTGCCCATGTCCCAGGGGTTTTCCAGAAGGGAATAAACGAGCAGGGAGAGATTCCCTCCACCTGGGAGCAATTGTTGTGCAAGCCCTCTCCTCTTATTTTCACCTCGGACAGACACTTCTCCTGATATTTCCTGGAATTAAAGCACAGGGATCAATCTAAAACTCCCCCCAGGGAGCACATTCCCAGCCTTAATCTCAGTAGCAGCTTCAGGTGATGAGGAGGAAGGAAGAGGTGAAGGAGGCAATGACTTCTCCAGGAGCTCAGGATGCATCCAAGGCCTTTGGTGATCGTTTCATGGCATTATGGAATATCCTGAGTGGGAAAGGACCCACAAGGATCACTGATCCAACCCCTGGCCCTGCACAGACACCCCAACAACCCCACCCTGGGCATCCCTGGCAGCGCTGCCCAAACGCTCCTGGAGCTCTGGCAGCCTCGGGGCCGTGCCCATTCCCTGGGGAGCCTGGGCAGTGCCCAGCACCCTCTGGGGGAAGGATTTTTCCCTGAGATCCAACCTGATCCTGCCATGGCACAGCTCCAGCCATTCCCTGGGTCCTGTCCCTGGTCACAGGGACCAGAAATCAGAGCTGCTCTTCAGGAGGATGTTGAAGACCACAATGAGGTCTCCCCTCAGTTTCCTCAAGGCTGAACAAACCAATTTCTCTCCGCTTTGCATGGAAAAGCTGCTGCATCTCTCCGATAGAAAAAGGCACCAAACCACCCTTGTTCCACCTCAGGGCTTCGATCCCAGCACAAGAGCTCTGGAAGCCTTGGAAGCCAACACTAACTCATCCCATAACTGATTAGACATGACCACAAATCCCGGAATGAGAGAATCACCAAGGCTGGAAGAGACCATCAAGATTTAGTCCAGCCAGGACCATCTGGAAACACAGGACACCACCACTGCTGAACGCTGAACATTGAACACTGAACATGGAACACTGAACATTGAACGTTAAACAGCGAACAGTGAACGCTGAATGTTGAACATTGAATATTGAACGCTGAACATTGAACGCTGATCATTGAACAATGAACATTGACCATTGAATATTGAAGGTTGAATGTTGACCACTGAATGTTGAACAGTGAACCTTGAACATTGAATGCTGAAGGTTGAATGTTGAAGATTGAACAGTGAACACTGAACGTTGAATTTTGAACATCAAACATTGAACGGTGAATGTTGACCATTGAATGTTGACCATTGAACGGTGAACGTTGACCATTGAATGTTGAACGTTGAACATTGAACGGTGAACGTTGACCATTGAATGTTAATCATTGAACGTTGAACGTTGAACGTTGAACATTGAATGTTGAACGTTGAACATTGAACGGTGAACGTTGACCATTGAATGTTAATCATTGAATGGTGAACGCTGAACGTTGAACATTGAATGTTGAACGTTGAACACTGAATGGTGAACGTTGACCATTGAATGTTAATCATTGAATGGTGAACGCTGAACGTTGAACATTGAATGTTGAACACTGAATGGTGAACGTGGAACTGTGAACCTTGAGCATTGAACATTGAACCTCGAATGTTGCCATCCTGCCAGATTAGGACTGGAATAATCTTCCAAGAAAAAAGTCAATGGTTTTCCAATTGAACTCACCTCTTACGATGATGTTGGTGGACTTTTTCGCAGGATTGCCGACGTTGTTGTTGGCGATGCAACTGTAGGTGCCGGAATCCTCGGAGGTGATGGCGGGAATGGTCAGAGTGCCCCCATTCAGGACCGTCTTGTCGGGCAGGACCCCCGCAGACCTCACCCACGTCAGGCTGGGCGCCGGCTCCCCCCCAGTGGTCACACA
The DNA here is from genome assembly GCA_013397775.1 of Eulacestoma nigropectus. NCBI lineage: Eukaryota > Metazoa > Chordata > Aves > Passeriformes > Eulacestoma > Eulacestoma nigropectus. Next base: position 639,339 of record VZTE01001275.1, read on the forward strand.
CACCAAGGTGATGGCTTCTCCAGGGTTCACCACGATGGGGTCATCCACGAGGAGCTTGATGGAAGGGGATGCTGCAAAACACAACAGGAGTCACAGAATCAGGGAATGGTTTGGGGTGGAAGGGATCTTAAAGATCATCCTATTCCACCCTGCCATGGGCAGGGACACCTTCCACTATCCCAGATTACTCCAAGCCCTATCCAACCTGGCCTTGGACACTTCCAGGGATCCAGGGGCAGCCACAGCTTCTCTGGGCACCCTGTGCCAAGGCCTTCCCACCCTCCCAGCCAGGAATTCCTTCCCAATATCCCATCCATCCCTGCCCTCTGGCAGTGGGAAGCCATTCCCTGTGTCCAGGCATTCATTGCTTTCTTGTCACAGCCCTGACTGGTTGTTCCAGTAAGGAAAAGGGAGGGAGATAAAGAAAAGCAGGGAGAGTAATAGCCAGGGAATCACAAAATCATGGAATGGTTTGGGTGGGAAGGGACCTTAAAGCCCATCCCATTCCAGCCCCTGCCATGGGCAGGGACACCTCCCACTGTCCCAGGCTGCTCCATGACCTGTCCAACCAGGCCTTGGACACTTCCAGGGATCCAGGGGCAGCCGCATTCCCCGGGCATGCAGAGGCAGGTAGGGATTGATGGGAGCAGGGGTTGATGGATGGACAGCCCTGCAGCCACATTTGGGAAGGAACGAGTCACGTGTGGGGCAGGTGCCAGCACACCGGACTGGAAACCTTGGAAAAAGGAATTAGTACAGAACTTCTTTGGCATGGGAAGTCTGTTCTCCTCAAGTCAGATCCCGCCCACTGATCCACCCCTCCTAATCCACCTCCTCCCGGATGAACTCCCGGGAACCTGGCTGCCAACTGGGATGAATCCCTGGAGTTTCAATCAGGAGAGGCATCTCCCTTGGGACAACTCCTCTTTGCACATGGAGAGATTCAGCAATCCAGGGACAGGCCTTTTTTCCCTCTCTGGGATGTACAACCTGCAGCTCACACCTAATTCCCATAATTCCCATAAAATATCCTATGAGCAGCTGTGGGAAGATGGTCATAGCGTATTTTGATGGGAAGATGCTGCTGATCTCAGAAAGAAGTAATTAAATTTAATTCTCTCCTTTTACCTCTCCTTTTCCATGAAATATTTCCATGTGACAGAAGAGGAGCAAATGCTCCATACGAAGGGACAGGGCAGCAATTCATTGGAGAATATAAATAAAATATAAATAATAGAAAAATAAAAATAAAAATAAAACCATAAATATAAATATAAATATAAATATAAATATAAATATACATAGAAATAGAAACAGAAATAGAAATAGAAATAGAAATAGAAATAGAAATAGAAATAGAAATAAATAGAAATAGAAAATCATGCTCTGAGCTGTGCCATCCCATGTCCCCTGTGGTGAGGGATCCACCCTTGCTGGATCCAGGCTTTGCTCCAAGGCATCCTTTAAACTGCATAAATGATGAGCCAATGTATAAATATCCATTGCTAGGCCAGGAAAAGCAGCAATCCCAAATAAACTCAGGCATAAAGGTGAAGGATTGACATTCTGGGCAAGGAACGCCGGCAAAGGTGGTAATAAAATGGGAAAGGCAATAAAAATGTTACATTCCGAAATCACATCCCCATCCTCATTATTACAGAGAGATATTCCCGGGTGTTCCGCTTTAGATGGGAATCTTATTTCAATATTAAAGGAATACAAAGCAAGCACTAGAGGCAAATACAGGAATCAGCCATAAAAGCAGAGTTTGCTTTATTTGGGCTTCACCCGCGCGGAATTCGCGTTGTCTGCATTTGGAAGCGGGAACAAAAAAAATGGGAAGAGCTTCCTTTGTACCTGTCCTGGCACAGGGAGAACTGGGAACGTCGGAATCATGGAATATCCCGAGTAGGAAAGGACTCACAGGGATCATCCAGTCCAACCCCCGGCCCTGCACAGACGCCCCAACAACCCCACCCTGGGCATCCCTGGGAGTGCTGTCCAAACGCTCCTGGAGCTCTGGCAGCCTTGGGAATGTTCCCATTCCCAGGGGAGCCTGTTCAGTGCCCCGGCACCCTCTGGAATAGCAGAACCTTTCCCTGATTTCCCTCCTATCCCGCCCTGGCACAGCTCCAGCCATTCCCTCAGTCCCGTCCCTGGTCACCAGAAGGAAATTCCTTAGGAGAGCAGAGATTTACAAGCCAAGCCCTCTCTTCCAGCTCCTCCCGGTTTGGGACTCCACAGACCCTTCCCAGCACGAATTCCTGGTTCAGGTCACTTAAAACCAAAGGAATTGGGCTCATGGCTAAAAAATCCAGACCCCAAACCAGGCAGCTCTACCAGCTCTGCCAGGGTCTCTTTGCTCACATCCTCTGAGCTCTTCTTCCATCAGCTGATGGATCCCTGCTTTGCGATTCCAGCTGGAAATTTGGGAAGTGTGTCATGTTTTCTGCGTAAGGAGGTTTTTCTGGGAGAAGGTGGCAAAACCAGGGATCCAGGTACAACCAGAACCTGTGGGGTCACCACCAACACCCAGCTGGCCCCTATTTCCCTCTCTCCTCCTCTCTCCTGAGTTGAATCATTTTTCCTAAACAATTCCAGTGAGGAGCTGCTCTTTGCTCTCACTTCCCATCAAATCCCGAGACAGGGAACAAGGGAACCATGGATAATCCTTCAAAACTTGGAGCAAAAGATAAAAGCACCGACGTCAACCCAACGTGGTGGGGCTGCTTTCCATAGCGGCCTCCTAATCCTGCAGATGAAAGGGAGCCCTTTGGATCCGTCAGGAACAAAGTGGGATGGGATAGAAAGGCTGTGACACGTCCCTTTCATCCCAGAACTCCAGACAGAAAGGACATGGAAGTGATGGTTTGGATACAGCAGTTTCCCTTTATTTACACCCCACGTTTCACTTTCAGCTCCTATCCCAAAAAACCGAACAGAAATCCCCAGATTTCTGCAGCCACGACTCCGGAAATATGGATTTAAGCCGAAGAATATTAAGAAATTCAGGAAGGCTGTTGAGGTTTCAGCAAATAGAACTCAGTGGAGCAGATAAAGGGTCAAACTCCTCTTATCGAGGGAATATTCACAACATTCCAGCAACAATGAGCCTTTACTTTGATATTTCTCTGCTAAAGGAGATAAGAACGGGGAGTTACAGCCTGGGAATCATGGAATCCTGGAATGGTTTGGGTTGGAAGGACCTTAAAATTGATCCCATCCCACCCCTGCCAGGGCAGGGACACCTCCCACTGTCCCAGGCTGCTCCCAGCCCCAGTGTCCAGCCTGGCCTTGGGCACTGCCAGGGATCCAGGGGCAGCCACAGCTGCTCTGGGAATTCCAGCCCAGCCCCTCCCCACCCTCCCAGCCAGGAATTCCTTCCCAAGATCCCATCCAGCCCTGCCCTCTGGCAGTGGGAAGCCATTCCCTGTGTCCTGTCCCTCCATCCCTTGTCCCCAGTCCCTCTCCAGCTCTCCTGGAGCCCCTTTAGGCCCTGCAAGGGGCTCTGAGCTCTCCCTGGAGCTTTCTCTTCTCCAGGTGAGCATTCCCAGCGCTCCCAGCCTGGCTCCAGGTCTCCAGCCTTTGGAGCAGCTCTGTGGATTCCTCTGGACCACTCCAGCAGCTCCATGTCCTGCTCTCTCCCAGGGGCTGGGGCAGCTCTGCAGGTGGGGTCTCACCTGAGCGGGGCAGAGGAGCAGAATTCCCCCCTTCCTGCAGCCTAAACTGTGGGATCAGCCCAGGGCTTTGGGGGGTTCTGGGATGGACATGTCCAGCTCTCACCCACCAGCATTCCCAAGTCCTTCTTCCAGGGCTGATCTCAATCCCTTCATCCCCCAGCCTGGACTGATCCCAGGGTTGCCACATGGAATTGAAGGGAGATGGATTTTATTAAGTTAGGTTCAGTCCGAGTTGGGAATTTAAGCCTCAGAGCCAGCACCACCCCCCAGCACCAAAACTCATGGAGATACGGGAATGAAATCCCATAAATTCCAAGAATTCCTAATGCAACCAAACCATCCCTGCCGGAAGGAGTCAGGACTAAATGGGATCTATTATCACCCCAAAAGCCAGGCTTAACCCTGGCTGAGGTCTCTCCTAGATCACTTCCAGCCCTCAGCATTAACGAGGGGAACGCTGGGCCACGGAGCTTTGGCCGGCAAAGCTTCTCCCAACCACAACCTCCATCCCAGCAGAGCCTCAGCCAGGCAACATTCCCAGTGGAAACTTTCCTTGAATTCTGCTAGAAATAATAAAAATCATCGAACAACAGCAAGCTCTGGAAAATGTCCCCAAAACTTGCCTGGAACAAGCTTTCCAAACACCACATTTGGGCACCACGAGAACCACTCCGCGTCCCGAGGGCTCTGCATCTCCACCGCCCTTTGGAAGTCGGGGTTTCCGAGCGCCAATCCCGCATTTCGGAGTCAGGCTCGGCTTGGCAGGGGACAAAGAGAGCGGCAGAGCCGCCGGGAGCTCCTCCCCTCGCAGAACAAGGCCCTACTGATCCGAGGGAATCGGCCCCGCTCCCATTCACGCCGCAGCTGCAGCCTTGGGAAAGGGGCTCCCATTCAGAGGTTTCCTTGTGGGAGCGCTGCTGCCGCATCCCGGGATTTCAGAGCCGCCTGGGAAGCCAACGGCGCGGATGACAAAGCGCTCTCGGAATTACAGCGGGTCCCAACGCCCGGCCCTGCTGCTCCGGGCACTACCAGGAATTTCGATGGGAATGACATCCATTTTTTTGGCCTGGTGCTAAAGGCGAGTCAGGCACCGGCGGCAGATGGATGGAGATTGATTAGAAAATTAATAATTAATGGCTGCAACACAGCCCGGTCCTCACAGGGCGCTAAACCAGCAGGAAACACACCCTGGTCTTGATTAATGGCTGGGGCAAGACTTGCTCAGACTGAGCACAAAGCAAGCACTCATTAAGTCGTCGTTAACACCCTTAATTAGACCAGGCTGCCACACACTTGGAGCAGAGAAGCTGTGGCTGCTCCAGCCTTGGAATGTTCCAGGTTGGATGGGGTTTGGAGCAACTTGGGAAAAGTGGAAGGCGTGCCTGCCCCACAGGGAGTGGAACGGGATAATCCTTCAGGTCCCATCCCAACCCAAACCATTTTGGGATTTATCCAAGGAACTGATAAAGGCGTTCAGGGAATTTGAGGGTGTGGAGTCTCTGCTGGGGTGGGGGAGCCGAGGCTGGGATGGCACTGGGAGGAAAATCCAGCAGCCGCTCTTGGGAGCAGCCAGAAAAAAACCCACTGCCACCGTGCCCTAATCACAGTGAGACAAATAGAGGTGTTCAGGCTGGATGTCAGGAATCGAGGAAATGTCACAATTGGCTTTAGGGATTACTGGAAATGCAGAAGAAACCCAATAATTTAATAGCAGTATCAAAGCACAGGCAGCAAGTCGTGTCCTTGACAAGGGTCTCAGCCGAGATGAACGGAAATGAAAGGACATTATTCCCTCCAGTTCGGGGCGTTGTTTGAAAGGCAGAATTGCAAAATTAGAACATAATTAAATTATATTTTATATTATGTTTTACACACGTTGCTGTGCGTGCAGCCATTCCATTTACGGCCAGGATTTCTCGCGGGAGCACAAAGCCGACGTTCCTAACGGGGCCTTTTCCAGGCGGAGCAGAAAGGGTTTGAGGCTCCTGCCGGGCTGGAAGCAGCATCCCTGTATCTGTTTATTCCGGAAAGTTCAACCAAGAGCAGATTGGAATTCCCAGATTTCGAATCAGAATCAGAAAATCCCAAAATGGGATTGGGAGGGATCCTAAAACTCATCCCATTCCACCCCCTGCCAGGCAGGGACACCTCCCACTGTCCCAGGCTGCTCCAAGCCCCAATGCCCAACCTGGCCTTGGGCATTTCCAGGGATCCAGGGACAGCCACAGCTTCTCTGGGAATTCCATCCCAGCCCCTCTCCACCCTCCCATCCAGGAATTCCTTCCCAGAAATCCAACCAAAATCTCTCCTCCTTCAGCTCCATTCCCCCTCATTTTTTTTTTCCCTTTTTTACCCGTATTTTACAACGTAAAAATAAACATTTTATTGCCCACCCTGCAATAGGGCAGGTCCTTTCTTTTCCTCATCAGCCCTTCAAAAAACCCAAATTACCCCTAAAAACAACAAAAAAAACTAAACCCCAAATAAAAAAAAGAAAGTAAAATAAAAATAATAACAATAAAAGAAAAAAAATAAAATAAAAAAGAAAAAAAAAAGAAAAATAAAAGAAAAATAAAAGAAAAAATCCTAAAATCGAACAATGTTTTATGTTTTTTGTATGTCCGTCCTCTGCTGCTGCTGAGAGATCCCCACGGAAGCTGCACACCACGTGAAAAGAGGAGAAACTACTCCAGCTAAACAGTTCTAGAGTTCCAGACCAGTTCTAGCTCTAAAAACTTTGTGTTTAGGCCAATAAATCTTATTTATCTTCCATCTCATCTATCTTTTTCTCTTACTCCCTCTTTTCTCCCCTCTCCTTTTCTCGGCCTTTAAATTTCCGGCACTTTCAGGGCAAGAAGAAATAAAGAGAAGCTTCTCAAATCCCAAACCTTTCAGGTTTGTCTCCTTTTCTTTTTGATTTAATACACGGAATAACTGAGGTAAAAATATTCCCAGAGCAGCTTTGAGCATCGCAAGTGCTTCAGGATCATCATGGAATGGTTCACCATGGAATGGTTCTGGTTGGAACGGACCTGGGAGATGATCTAATTCCAACCCCTCGTGTCGCAGGCAGGATTTAGGGTTTTCCCCGGCACACAGGGGGAATTTCCAACTGGTAAAAGTTCCTGGATCTGTCCTGGGACAAAGGGGTGGCTCCCCCTACCCAGGGCGGGTGTCCCTTGATGGCCAGAGCCACCTTTGTTTGTGTCCCTGAACCTCCCACTGGGGTCCCTGCACAGTCGCTGCTCCTGCCAGAGATTAAAAAGAAAAAATCCTATTTTTCAGTGTCCCCTGAGCCTGTCCCCGAAATAAAGAGGCTTAAAGTTGAGGCCAGAGCAAGATCATTTTGTCTGGGCATCCTGTCAAAAAATGGGAGATGAGGGATGAGGGAGCGGTGAGGGGACTTATGGGATAGAAATAGAGAATGGAATTATCAGAGAATTGTAAAGTCATGGAATATCCTGAGTGGGAAAGATCCACAAGGATCATCCAGTAAACTCCTGGCACTCCAACAACCCCACCCTGGGCATCCCTGGCAGCGCTGTCCAAACGCTCCTGGAGCTCTGGCAGCCTCGGGGCCGTGCCCATTCCCTGGGGAGCCTGGGCAGTGCCCAGCACCTCTGGGGGAAGAGCCTTTCCCTAAAATCCAAAACCATAAATAAATATAAACAGAAATCTTATTTATGAAGGTTTTTCAGGCGAGCTCGGTGTTCATCTATCCCCACACATGCACACGAGCCAGTCCAGGCATCCCTATCCCATTCCCTGCACTCCTTTCTATCCTCAACACCCTTTTTGTTCCCCCCTCCTCCAACTTTTCCAGAATCCCTCTGCTTTTTGAGCCGTGGGATCACAGCTTTGGGTGACTCATGTCTTTATGCCCCTCTTTTCCCGGGTGCTTTTCCTCTCCCTCTTCCAGCACTTTGGTGCCTCCGTGGGCTCGTGCTGCCGTTCACGCACAGATGTGGCATTGAGAATTCCAGCGGGAGGAAGGGAGGCGGATCTTGGCTTTTCAAGGCACTTCCTCGCTGGTTTTGCTCAGGAGAGGCCACAAAAGCTCCCGGCTCCCACACTGGAGGGATTCATTCCGTGGGGATTTGATCCAGCGGCGCTGAGGGAAGCGGGATCCTCCCTTCGGTGGCGGACTTAAAGCGGCTTAAACCCTTCACGGAATTGTCCCTTCCTTGCTAAATTTAGATCCACGCGGGGTTCAATCCATCGCAGCCACGCCAAAGTCAGGCCTGCAAGCCGAGGTCACGGATCTCAGCGCCCCTAGAGCACAATTCCCGCTTTCCAAAAATAGCAGGGATGAATTGTTCCTCGATTCCCCGAGTGCAGCTCTGCCTGAACGGCTCCAGACGCCTCGGCCCAGCCCTGCTGCAACAGCACCATCCTAATTAGTGGATTAGGGACGAGTGGTTAACGAGGAGCTGCCAAGGAGGGGCCTGCAGGCTTCTGGAGGACACGATCCAGGCAGGAGCAAACATCAGCAACGTGCTCAGGAAAAGGGAGCTGGGATCCAGGGATGTATTAAAAGGAAATTTGTTGGGACTGCAGGGAAGCAGCTCTGGTAGAACCCGGTGTTTATGGGGCTGGGAATGTGGAGGGCTCTGCATTCCCTCAGGACTGAGCTTCTCCAAGGACCTGGGGACACTGGGATGATGTGACCCCCCCCCCCAGGGAATAAGGGAAATGTTCTTTATACAATCGTGGAATCGTTAGGAAAATGCTCTGAGATCATCGAGTCCAACCATTCCCAGCCCTGCTCAGGCCACCTCTGCCCCGTGTCCCCAGGTGCCACATCCACAGGGCTTTAAATTCCTCCAGGGATGGGCACTCCAAACCTCCCTGGGCAGTTCCAAGGCCTGAGCACCCTTTCCATGGGGAAATTCCTGCTGCGGTCCACCCTGAGCCTCCCCTGGCCCAGCCTGAGGCCGTTCCCTCTCCTCCTGTCCCTGTTCCCTGGGAGCAGAGCCCGACCCCCCCCGGCTGCCCCCTCCTGTCAGGGAGTTGTGCAGAGCCACAAGGGCCCCTCTGAGCCTCCTTTTCTCCAGGCTGAGCCCCTTTCCCAGCTCCCTCAGCCACTCCTGGGACAAGAAACTCATATTCCAACTGGGAAAATGCTGCTGCAAAGGGGAAGAGGACATTTCTTCATTCCATGCCAGGACCAGATTTCCTGTCAGCCCTGCAGGGAGTCAAAACCAGCCAGGGAGATAACTTGGGATTGGTAGGACAAGGTTTAGACCTAATGAAGAACAGGACTAGGGGATCCCTCGGGATCTTTTCCAGCTTTATTTTCTATGATTCCTTTTTACTCAAGAATTATCCCAGAGAAGCTGTGGCTGCCCCTGGATCCCTGGAAGTGTCCAAGGCCAGGTTGGACGGGGTTTGGAGCAGCCTGGGACAGTGGAAGTTGTCCCTGCCCACAGCAGGGTGGCACTGGACGGGATTTAAGATCCCGAACTATCCTGGAATTTTACAAACCCATCCACCCGCAGCGCTCATCAGCTCAGAGCACCCTCAGCTCTTCTTCCATCCAAGGATTTCCCGTTTAATCCCAGTCCCCTCCCCCCAGGAATGCCAGGAAATGTGCAGAGCAACGTTTTTTTCCACCTTACATAATTCCCTTCCCAGCGCATTGTCCGACTGCCGGGAAACAGAGCGAGTTGATCACGACAGACTTCAGCCTCACCGAGGGATTAAAAGTGAATTAAGCCTTTTTTAAATTCGTCTCCCACCACACGCCCCAGCCAGAGCAGCAGCTTCAGCTGTGCCTTCAACGAGCTGTGGCAGGCAGCTGAAAAATCACACGGATTGAAGGACTCATCTCGCTCGGGAAAAATTCCTGGGCTGGTTTATCCGATCCTGGAGCCTGCCAAAGCTCAGCTTTCATTCCCGCATTAACGATCGCCTGCGCTAAACTGGCTGCTCGTAGACGAACGCGATTTCCAGATGAATCAGGGCCAGCCAAGCTGCTTCGTGGAGCAAGAGCAAAGCCTGGTTTGCTTTTCCTCAATCATACTCCAAGAACTGTTCGAAGGAGCCCAGAATTCCCGAGGTTTTCTGGGTGAATATCCTGCTTTTTCTCCGGCGCTTTGAAGCAACGAACGCTCTTGGAAGGCTCCGTTCAGGTTATTCTTAGCTCGGAGTGCTCCGTGTGCCATTCAGCAGGAGCTGGGGCTAAAATTACCTTTTCTAGTGCCTCCCATGGAAACTGGTGACACCATCATCTGTCAATAATCCCCCTCTGACACTCGGCAGAGGCTTGGAATAGCAGATCCCGGGATTTCTACGGGAGGAGGAATTTGTTCCTGCTCAGAGGCACCTCCTGAGCAAAGCACGGTCCAGGCAGAGAGATGGGGCTGGGAATTGCAGAGTCATGGAATGGTTTGGGATGGACGGGGCCTTAAATCCCATCCCGTTCCACCCCCTGCCGTGGGGGTGCTTCCCTCCAAACCTTTTATCTCTTGGGATAAGGAATTTGCAGAGTAAGAGCTGCCTTTAGACACAAAGTGGGGCTCAACAAGCTCCTCCACCTTCTGCTTTAAAGGATTGCTGCTAAATGTCACCTGGGGCTTCAGCCTGCGCACGGTGCCACCTCTGGGATGATCTCAGCCGCTCCATTTCCAGCACCCACTTCAGGTTTTGGGGCTGGTTTGGTGTTTTGAACTGGTCTGAGCTGGAATAAAGAAATCTTTTTGTCTGAAAAGTGAGGTCACAGCGCCGGATGAGGGGCTGAGGATCCAGGGTCGCAGGGGACAGGTGGAGGGAGGGGATTGTCCCCATCTGTTCCGTCCTTGGGAGATTCCACCCGGGAAATGGTGTCCAGCTCTGGAGTTCTCAGCACAAAAGAGTTGTGGAGCTGCTGGAGTGAATCCAGAGGAATCCACGGAGCTGCTCCCAAGGCTGGAGCTGCTCTGGAGCCAGGCTGTGAGAGCTGGGAATGTTCACCTGGAGAAGAGAAAGCTCCAGGGAGAGCTCAGAGCCCCTTGCAGGGCCTAAAGGGGCTCCAGGAGAGCTGGAGAGGGACTGGGGACAAGGGATGGAGGGACAGGACACAGGGAATGGCTTTTAGCTGGAAAAGGGGAGATTTAGGTTGGATGTTGGGAAGGAATTCCTGGCTGGGAGGGTGGGGAGGGGCTGGGCTGGAATTCCCAGAGCAGCTGTGGCTGCCCCTGGATCCCTGGCAGTGCCCAAGGCCAGGCTGGACATTGGGGCTGGGAGCAGCCTGGGACAGTGGGAGGTGTCCCTGCCATGGCAGGGGTGGCGCTGGGTGGGATTTAAGTTCCACCCCAAACCATTCCATGATTCCATCAAAAGCAGAACAGCCAAATTCCCACGTTCTGACCCCACAGTGAATTAAACACGCTCAGAACCACAACAGTGACAATAAATACGGGACATCTTTGCTCCTCGCAGATATCCCTGGCTCTCCCTTCCCACCCCTCCAGCTTCCAATTAAAACAGACGGACAGGGCAGGACTGAAACAGCTTCAGCTTCAGGCTCTGATTTTCATTACTTTGGATTTATCCTGGATTCCCCTGGATTTACAATTTCTGTCATTTCTCTGGAGTTACACCGGGCGAAGTTCCACCAAAGAACTTCCGTGAGGTGAAGTTTTATTAAGCGAGCAAAGTTTTGCCTCAGAGTCACCCCCACCTCAGTTCCTGTCCTTAATGAGCTCCTGCATTAATCACTTTTCACATCTAATCCTGCTCTTGATGCTTGTGACCAAATTCCTCGTGGAAAAGGGGAATCCCTGTAATTTTCTGGGCTGGTTTACTTGGGAAATGACTCCACAAGAGACGATCTTCTCCCCAAACAAATGTGGCATGGGTGAGGTGGGAATAATTCCTTCTTTTGGCAAAATTGCCCCAGGATCACCCATCCTGGGCTCAGAAAATGAGAGTTTGGTGTTCCCTCAGGGCTGTAACATCCATTTCTGCTGCAGATGAGGCTCAGCACGGACTGAGACCGTGCTGGCCCAAGTGGCAAAGTTATTCCAAGGAAAAATGGGAGAGGGACCAACTCCCACACTCTGTTCCCGTGGATGAAGGTGGATGAGTGTCAGGAGTTGCTCCCAACTCCCAACCACACCTCCCATGGCTGAAAGGCTTCTCCTGCCGGGAAACCAGAGTGGCTCAGGAGGGACAAACCTCACTTTGGGACATGTTTTTCCCTGGAAAAACAATCGAGAATGTAAATTAAGGCCTTCCAAATTATTTTGCTGGATATCTTTGGAGCAGACCATAATTCCTGGCAGAGCTGCTTCCAAGGGTGGTGTACAGTAGCGGGAAACCACAGGTCTGCTGTCAAACCAGCAATCCCAAAAAAAGCTGGAGGCAACTCCTTGGAATAAAGCCCTGAGGACAGGAATAATGGGAAACGGGGAAGTGCAAATAAAATTCCTCGTTCGTCCCAGCCACACTCAGCATTTTAATTTCGTGTCCGTTTGCTCCCTCTTTTCAGGGCCCTCAGGCACAAACTGCTGAGGCCTAACCCAACCAGGTCTAACCCAAAGTCTCCAAACGTTCCAACACTTCCTGCGGAATTGTTCTCCAAAGCTCATTCCCCTGAAATTCCTGATTATTCAGGAATCCAAGCTCGGAATGTGGCTCTGTGGTGGGAGGTTCAGGAACCCTTTCAGACACATCCCGTGTCTTATCCTGGACACGGAGCCTTTAGGGGAGGTAAAATCTGGGATTTCCATCGTCCTCCAGCATTCCCGAGCGCATTTTTTGGGATTGACCCCTGGTGTTCCAGCCACAGCAAGAGGGAGAGACACAACTGACTGATCCATAGGGGGTGAGCCCAAAAAACAAAGTCAATTCCCAAAGAATTCCCACAAAATGAAAAGAACTTTTCCATGGATTCTACCTAAAGGCTTAGAGATCCTCCCCCAAAGGATTTCAATGCAACCCCTTGGATATTTCCATTTTGGAATAATTAAATCCGAAAGGAAACATTTTGGTTGGAATCGATGAAGGAATTGATGTTTGGGTCGATGTAAGAAAAGGTCAAATCAATCCTTGGAATCAATGCCAGAGTAGAAAAAAGTTGGGTTTTTCCCATAAAATATTTTGTGGAATAAAAATTCTTAATTTTCAACACAGCAGAGGAAAGACAGGGAACGATTGGAGGGATTCCAGAGGAATCCATGGAGCTGCTCCCAAGGCTGGAGCCTCTCTGCTCTGGAGCCAGGCTGGGAGAGCTGGGAATGTTCGCCTGGAGAAGAGAAGGATCCAGGGAGAGCTCAGAGCCCCTTGCAGGGCCTAAAGGGGCTCCAGGAGAGCTGGAGAGGGACTGGGGACAAGGGATGGAGGGACAGGACACAGGGAATGGCTTCCCACTGCCCGAGGGCAGGGATGGATGGGATCTTGGGAAGGAATTCCTGGCTGGAGTGAACAGGACAAGGGGGAACGGCTTTAAGCTGAGAGAGGGTAGATTTAGATGGGATATTGGGAAAGGAATTCTTGGATATTTCCATTTGAAATGGAAATGTAAGAGAGGTGAGGGGCTGGGATGGAATTCCCAGAGAAGCTGTGGCTGCCCCTGGATTTCTGGAAGCGTCCAAGGCCAGGTTGGACAGGGCTTGGATCACTCTGGGATAAGGGAAGATGTCCCTGCCCACGGCAGGGGCTGGAACGAGACGGATTTCAAGGTTCTTCCCACCCAAACCATTGCAGGATTCCATGAAAGAATCCCAAATCCAAGAGTTGAGCCCAGCCAGGGCAGGAAGTGCCGCTGGAGCCTCACCTGTTTTGTTGGAGAGGCGGAAGGACACCATTTTATCCGGGATGCTGCAGACATTCCGCACGGAGGCGATGCAGCTGTAGTTGGCGTAGTCCTGAGGTCGGAGATTCTTCAGCTTCAGGATCTTTGTTTCTCCCTGGAAAATGAGGAGAGAACGTTAGGAAGGGACAGAGGACAGAGGAACAGTGGATACAGGATCTGGGGTTTCCATCCTCCTCCAGCATTCCCAAGCGCATTTCTCGGGATTGGCTCCCGGTGTTAGAGCCACAACAAGAGGGAGAGACAGCACCGACTGATCCGTAAGGGATGAGCCCAAAAAAAAGAGGAAATTCCCAAGAAATTCCACAAAATGGAAACAGCTTTTCCAGGGATTCTACCTAAAGGCTTAGAGCTCCTGCCCCAAAGGATTTCCACAGGATACAGGGAATATCAACACTGGAAAGCCAGAGGGAAGTTGGTTTGACAGAGTCCTTCAAGCCACAAATTTTTCAGGATAATTTATCCAACGTACAATTTCCACGATGCAAAAAATCCCAAGGTACAAAATTCCTCCTGTTTTCCTTTGAAAAGGAGGTGTTGCCGGATTCTATTTTTAGCCAGGGAGCGGGGATGGAGCAGGGAGCTGAATGGACCATGGAATGTCAGATTCCTTCAAACACGGACAACAGAAAAGTGGGAAATGGGAAATGTGGGATTCCCCCTGCAAAGCTTCAGAGGAACAATGTGGGAAATGTTCCTTATCCGGTGTCCCGATAAATCTGGAAAACTTTAATATTGGCACAGCCTTAGGAACACATGGAATTCTTTTTAATGATATCACGTGGATCAACTGCCCGGGAATAAATAGGAAAAACATGGAAGTTTGAGAAAACGAACGTACAAAACTGGGAAAAAAATAGATCCATTAAAAAAAAGATGTAGCTGAGCAGGGAAGAAAAGAAACCGTCCTTGAAATCTTGGAGAGACGTGGGGAATATTGGGATTTAAGTGGTTTCTATGGACAACCCATCCCATGGAAATGATGGGATTAAAATTAAGGCCAAGCCTTGGAAAAGCTGCTCCTAAAGATCAAATTCCTGCTTTAGGAAGTTTCTCTGGAATAGGGAAGGGCCTGATCCAGGCTGCCAAAGGCACAAAGTTCTGGAAGTACGGAGCTGCTGCAGCCCAGCAATTCCTTCCTTAGCTCCAAGTTGAACTTGAACTCACAATGGAATTCTGGATCACGTCCCCAGCTCGCAGAGATTTATAAAAATGTACATATTTTCCTCATTGGTTGGGATAATTAGTCTAATTACGTCTAATTGCATAATTATTGTAAATACAGCAAATTTAATCTCGCGCTCAGGCTGTGCAATTCCAATGAGCGACGAGGACGACGCACACTCCCCGGGAAAAAATCTCCGTCGAGATCTGGGATCTGGAAAGTTCATTTTTCCAACATTTTCGTGGATGAGGATGGGCAGGTCCACTCCGTTCGTCTCCCCATGGATGCTGGAATAAGTGGCTGATGTTTCCTGATTGACTGAAAAAATGCGATCATTTTCAAGGAATTTGTTTGGATATGCCCGGTTTTCCAGGTGCCTCCTGTGATTTAATTGCTGACTGGATTTTGGGATCATCCCAGAGTATGGGCAGAAGGGGAAAGGGGGAATTCTGCCCCTCTGCTCCACTCAGGTGAGACCCCACCTGCAGAGCTGCTCCAGCCCGTGGGATAGAGCAGGATGTGGATTTGTTGGAGTGATCCAGAGGAATCCACGGAGCTGCTCCAAGGGCTGGAACCACTGAGGAGCCAGGCTGGGAGAGCTGGGAATGTTCACCTGGAGAAGAGAAGGATCCAGGGAGAGCTCAGAGCCCCTTGCAGGGCCTAAAGGGGCTCCAGGAGAGCTGGAGAGGGACTGGGGACAAGGGATGGAGGGACAGGACACAGGGAATGGCTTCCCAGTGCCAGAGGGCAGGGCTGGATGGGATGTTGGGAAGGAATTCCTGGCTGGGAGGGTGGGGAGGGGCTGGGATGGAATTCCCAGAGCAGCTGTGGCTGCCCCTGGATCCCTGGCAGTGCCCAAGGCCAGGCTGGACATTGGGGCTTGGAGCAGCCTGGGACAGTGGGAGGTGTCCCTGGGTTGGAACAGGATGAGCTTTAAGGTCCTTTCCCATCCAAACCATTCCAGGATTTTGTGTTTACCAAAATAATAAAACCATCAGAAACACCAATCAACCTCTTTTTTTGGGTGAAATACCTGAGAAATTTGGGTTCCCTTTCCATTCCATTTCACTTCCAGAATAAAATCTACCTTCAGAGCCCTCAAGAAAAAAATTCCCTCTCAAAATTCCCACCTCTTGATCCTCTGAAGCCAAATCCCCTCTGTCCCTCTTCACATCAGCTCTCCCTATTTGCATCCCTATCAGAAGACGAACTAATTAAGCACAAGACGTTGATGACTCTTGAACTATAATTACATCTCTCCCTCTCATAAACACGGAGCAGATCTTGCCTGCACGGATCCAGGCCACGCTAATTCCAGCTGCCCTCCAATAAATGGAGAAAGGTTATGGATAAGATTTGAGTATCACCAGGACAATCTGATTTATTCATTAATTAAACCCACTCCGAGATTTTAGGAAGGGTGATCTTAATAACCTTAAAAAAAAAAGAATTTAATTTCATGTGACACATTTTAGTAGATGAATCCTTAGATTTTAGGGAAGGCAATCCTCAGCATTTCCACACTGGAATGTAAAATAAAAAATCCACTCTCCCTTTTTAATTAAAACATTTCAAAACTCCACTTTACACTCGAGTCCAAGCAAAGCCCCAGATTTGCTAAACTGAGTCCGTAGCTGTTAAATTCAAAATAATCTCATTACATTTAGGACACCAATAACTTGGCTCTGTGATTTAATTCCCATCTCTGCGAGGTTCCGAGCTCCACATTTCTCCGGAAAAGACGGAGCTGTTGGAGCAATATAAAGCTGTCAAGCACAATAAAAAGCCACAAATGAAGGTGCTCTCAAATCATTAAGTGAAAATTATTTATGAAAGTCGCAGTTGCTTTGTGCTCTGAACACCAAATTACCAGGTGGTTTTCACCTCTGTCTTTCCTTGTCATTCCCCGGGATTTTCCAAAACAATTTTTCCCCTTTTTTTTCCCCTTTCTCTTTATTTTTTTTTCCCAAACACCATCCCACACTTTTGGCCACAGACAATGGGATTTTCCACCTTTTTTATCCTGCCTCGCTGCAAATGTGTTCACGATAAATTAATCTCAGCTTATCTGACAGAGCCAGGCTTCCTTCAGGGCTGGGAGTGGGAGCAGGAAGACTTCGGAGAAGGTTTTATTTCCTTCTTTGCCACCTCATCTTTTAAGTGGGGAACTGTGAAACGAAACCTTGTATTTAAAGGTAAAAGAGGCAGAAAAAAAGGAGTATAAAAACCAACATGAGGAGCTGCCGTAGAGTCTGGAATCATGGAATTTTTTAAGGTTGGAAAAGCCCTCCGAGATCATCAAATCCAACCATCAACCACCACCATGTTCTCCATTAATCCGTGTCCTCAAGCGCCACATCCACACATTTTGGGAACGCTTCCAAGGATGGTAACTCTACCTCATTCCTATTCCAATGCTTTCCAACCCTTTCCATGAAGGAATTTTTCCTCAAATTTAATCTAAATCTCCCCTGGCCTACGTGAAGAGCTTTTGAGGCTGTAATTTAGGCTGTGTGCGGAATCGCTGCGTTGGATCGGGAAGGATGAGGAAAAAGGAGTCAAACTAGGGCTTGCAGGATCCAATAAAAATCACTTTAAAGGGCCTCCTGTAGATATCACTCCCTCATAATTTAACCATCTGTATTTTTACAAAAATTTAAACCTATTTCATGTTAGGAAGTCTTTTAACAACAGCCAGGAGCATTTGGGCAGGGCATCGTTATCCTGAGGCCGTCCCCCGTCCCCACCCCACAAACGCAGCGGGCAGATCCCGTTAAAAAGCCTCGAGATGGAAAAAATTCCCGATTTTCAGGCCTACCTGGGTAAAGAAGGGCTCGTAGATCTCCACTCCCTTGTCGGAGCCCTGCAGCAGCACCTCCTGGCCGCGGCGCCAGCTGTAGCGCACGGGCGGGTTGGAGTTGGCCACGCACCTGAGGAACACGGTCTTCTCATAGTAGAACTGCTCCTTGGCTTCCCCGATGCTTTGATGGACCGTGACTATGGGATCGTCCAAATCTGGGAAAAAACAGGCAGGAAAAACCAAGGTTAAGCCAGGCTTTAGTCGACTCGACAACAACGCGGCGCCGGGAATTTCCTGCGACGTCTCGTAGCAAGTCAAGAGCAAAACAGAGCCAAAACAGCTCTAAAAGCCCCATATGTCAGGAATTTTGCAGCAAAAGTCAGATTTAGGATTTATTTCCTTCTCCCCAACTGGATCTCCTTCAAAACTCCAATCTTCAGGCAGAACAACAGCGCCAATCTCATGCTAATGTCAATCATATTTCTATTATAGTTCGGTGATTACCGCAGTTTCGTCTGGTTCGCAGCTTTACTCCTTGTTGCTTCTAACTCTTTTTCCACAAAATTATAAAGCTTTGGAAATAAATAGACAGCCTGATTTGCATCCAAATGGCAGGATCCAGGAGTCCATGGATCATGTGCACGCAGCTGTTTGCTTTTAAAGCTGCAATTTAATACAGCAATTTAATGCAGATTCCCTGCTTTTAGTTACAGGCATTTAACTTCCAGCAGGTAAATTCATCCCGGGCTTTGGAACACATTTCTCTTGATTAAAATACAGATATCAGATAATTACTCCCACTGCAGCAGCTCCAAGAAAATGAGATGCCCACAACCAGGAATTTGCTTCCACAGGGAAAAAAAATACAATAGCCCTCGGAATATGAGGACACTGAAGTAATTAATTTGGGTTTTATCCCACCAGGAAAAAGGACATTCCGGGTCTGGGAGTTATTCTGAGCTTTGTCTAGAGGGATGATTTCATTGAGGAAGGAAAGAAATGGAACAAGGAAAAACAAGGAAAGAAAGGGATGTTTTCCCTAAGTACTGGTCAAAACCACCCAGCTTCCAAATGACCACCCTCACAGCCAGGAATTCCTTCCCAGTATCCCATCTAACCTGGCCCTATGGCACTGGGAATTTATTCCCCTTGTCCTGTCCCTCTATCCGAGGAAACCAACGGTTTGGGACGGAAGGGACCTTAAATCCCATTTCATTCCACCCC
>VZTE01001275.1:664632-758730 GCA_013397775.1 Eulacestoma nigropectus
ATATATAATATATATAAAATACATAAAAATGCACCTGCTTGAAACTTGCTCCTACGAGCACGTCCCGGTGACATCAGGGGGATGTCACAGGGGTTGCAGCACTACAGGAGGGTTTTCCTTCTCCAAGGATGCCAAAGGGAGCCAATTCCCATCATTTCTGGGGCTGGATCAGCACTGGAATTCCCAGGGAGCACACAGGTTTTGCACGTGCAGCACTAACGGAGCAACAGCAACATCCACGGCAGTGCTGGACTTCCACAGGGATGGGAGCAGCCCTGAGGAGAAGGATTGGGAGTGTTGGGGGATCAGAGGCTGGACACGACCTGGGATTGTGCCCTGGGCTGATCCCCTGGTGTGGAAAGCAGGAAAAGTGGGATTCTGCCCCTCTGCCCTGCTCACCTGCAGAGCTGCTCCAGCCCTGGGGACACAGCAGGACCTGGAGGTGCTGGAGTGATCCAGAGGAATCCACGGAGCTGCTCCAAGGGCTGGAGCCCCTCTGCTCTGGAGCCAGGCTGGGAGAGCTGGGAATGTTCACCTGGAGAAGGGAAGGATCCTGGGAGAGCTCAGAGCCCCTTGCAGGGCCTAAAGGGGCTCCAGGAGAGCTGGAGAGGGACTGGGGACAAGGGATGGAGGGACAGGATACAGGGAATGGCTTCCCACTGCCAGAGGGCAGGGATGGGTGGGATATTGGGAAGGAATTCCTGGCTGGGAGGGTGAGAAGGGGCTGGGCTGGAATTCCCAGAGCAGCTGTGGCTGCCCCTGGATCCCTGGCAGTGCCCAAGGCCAGGCTGGACACTGGGGCTGGGAGCAGCCTGGGACAGTGGGAGGTGTCCCTGCCCTGGCAGGGGTGGGATGGGATGATTTTTAAGTCTCATTCCAACCCAAACCATTCCATGATTCCTTGGGCACAGATGGAAAAGGATCAGCGGATTTTCCCTATCAATGGATTCTCCAAAGCAATGGATTCTCCCAATCACCAGGAGTCAGAAGCTCCCACAGAAGGAGGCACATCCATGAATTCCCAACAGAGGTTCCCAGCACCAGACTGCCCCTGGCATGGTCTGAAACACTGGAAAAGTACTGGAATAGTGGGAATTTCCAGGATCATGTGCAGGAAGGATTGAATTTACTTCCACACTCAGGATCAGTGACCCAAACCTGGTTACATTCCACACCCGAATCAGGATCCTAACCTGGTCTCACGTGTTTTTAAGCAACATTAAATAATTAAAGGGCAATGAAAAAGAATTAATTAAAGGGTAAAGAAAAGACCAAAAGGAAAACACTTCCACACTGGAAAAATAATTCAGGATCTGAGTTTGCTGGACAAGACGGAACGAGCACAAAACATTGAATTTCTCCAAAAAGAACAGCGAATAATTTAAATTATATTCATATTATATAAATGATTATTGGCTGTAAGCACCTCAGGAGGGGAAACAGGCTAAAAGAGCTCTTTTGGCTCCAGGGAATAGAAATATAAGGAATAAAAATAGCTGGAAATGGAAGGAAACCCAATTCAGTTTGGGGAAGAAGCAGACTGATTTTTCTTGGAAAAGGAAGCCGCTGAACAGAGGAATTTGGGCAGAGAGAGGATCCCTCCAAGCTCCACGATCAGGTGATTTTTCGTGGGGGAAAAAAAGGCATTAAATCGATTTTTAATAGAGCAGCAAAGAAAAAAAAAATCAACCCTAAAAGCCGGACAGAGCCATGAGATAAAAGAGGTCGAGCTCAACCGGTGTCGTGGTCAACTCGAAGACGAAATTCCGTGGAAAAATTGCAATCGGAGTTGATTAAAAAATTCCAGATCATTATCATTAAATCAAGTGCACTCGAATCAAGACATGGAGTAATTGAAAGCATCTTCTCATCCCGCTTGCATCAGGCCGTTCCCGAGTTCACTCCGGATCCCCACCATGCTGGAAAAGCCGGATGGACCGGGAGCACCCACGAAAAAATGTGGAATATGCGAGATTTAAAACCACTCTGGCATTGTAGGGAGTGGGATTTTGAACAGCAAGTTTGGGTTATTAATTCCCTCTGTAGCTGCATCATTTTTCCACCAAAAAAAAGCAGGAAAAATGGATTTCCCAAGGCAGGAAAAACAGGCGTTGATGCCAAAGGCCACCTGACGCGCTCGAAGCGGAATAATTGTTACAAATTGGGAGTATTAACGTCTTAAGTCAGTAATTATTGGTTTCATAATCCCAAACCTAATTAATGCTCGTTCCTCCGCTTTCTAAAGGACAGAAACTTAATTTCGTGGAATTAATGAACAACGAACTGGGTTAGGAAAGTCTGGGTTTTAGAGCACATCCATCTCCGCTTAGCGACATTTTTCCAGAGGCTCCTTACAAGGTTTAAATAAACCCCTGCTCAAAGTTAAACTCTGAATTAATTGAGTGTAAATAACGAGCAGGGGCTCCTGGTAAGACCCCACTGCTCTCTCCCTGCCTTATTCTGGATTTTAAATGGCCTAAAAGGAGAATAAAAATATCTGAGTAGAGAAAAATCATGAATGTAAGTCGATTATTTCTTCATTTCTAATAAAAAAGGGAGTGCGGAGGGGGTGGTGGGGATGATCTGAGGGTTGGAGCACTTCTCCTGTGAGGGAAGGTTGGGAGAATTGGGATTTTTTTACATGGAAAAGGCTCCAGGGAGAGCTCAGAGCCCCTTGCAGGGCCTAAAGGGGCTCCAGGAGAGCTGGAGAGGGACTGGGGACAAGGGATGGAGGGACAGGACACAGGGAATGGCTTTAAGCTGGAAAAGGGGAGATTGGGTTGGGATACTGGGAAAGAATTCCCGGCTAAGAGGGTGGGGAGGGACTGGAATGGAATTCCCAGAGCAGCTGTGGCTGCCCCTGGATCCCTGGCAGTGCCCAAGGCCAGGCTGGAGCAGCCTGGGATAGGGGGAGGTGTCCCTGCAGGGACCGGATGGGATTTAAGGTCCCTTCCATCCCAAAGCATTCCCTGATTCCACGACAGCAAAAGGTGCCAGGTTTTCTCCCTCCTATCCCATTTCTTTTCCATTTATTTTTTGGCCCTAAACCCTCTCCCATTAAAAATGTCAGAGCAGGACCCTCTCCGGTGCTGCCCTACAACCCCCGCTTGAAAGGAAGATCCCATTTCTCCCATCTGACCCCAGCAGAATATAAACCCCACATTTCAGGGAAGAGGAATCAAAGGAAAACCGGGACCAGAGGCCATAAATAACAGGGAGTGGGTGAGGAAAAAAGGAGGAAATCCGTGGAAGGAGCTCCTCGGAGGCAAATGAAGATGACAAACCAAAGCAAAGTGTAGCAAAGAGGAAAATCAACCTGCCCGGAATATTTAGAGCCGAGCCTAAACCCAGACAAGCGAAGTCTTTCTGCTGACTGGATGGAACTCCCAGCCAGCCCATTCCAGGAGCACAGGCTAAAATCCCATCCAGCTCGGAAAAGACCCTCGGGGGGGTCATCTAAACCCCATCCGTGGTGATGCTGCTCCTCAATTCCGCACAAATCCAACCCAAAATGTTGCTTCGGGATGGAAACGCAGCAGAATTCCAAGGAGCAGCCAAGATTTTCCTCCTTGGATAATTGCATCGGCCTGCCCATCTGCCAAACCTTCCTTTCCCAACGCCTACCAAGCTGAATTTCCAACGAGGATCAAGATCCCAAAGACAATTAGCCCCCAGCACTTCATTAAGATCAGTGTGGGGGAAAAGTGGGCACTGGAGCAAGGCTGGATACCCATGGATGCTCTCCAGAGCCTGGAATCACGGAGTCCTACGGAGAGGGATGGGGCTGGAGATGGAGGATGAGGAAAAATCTGTCGGAATTTGCATTTTATTAATTTTGCTGCTCTAATTACCCCAAATAATGTAGAGTCGTGCAAGTGGAGGACCTTGAAATTCTTCCCTGTGAGAGTGGGGAGGGATTGGAATGGAATTCCCAGAGAAGCCGTGGCTGCCCCTGGATCCCTGGAAGCGTCCAAGGCCAGGTTGGAGCAACCCGGGATAGTGGAAGGCGCCTCTCTGCTCTGGAGCCAGGCTGGGAGAGCTGGGAATGTTCACCTGGAGAAGGGAAGGATCCAGGGAGAGCTCAGAGCCCCTTCCAGGGGGCTCCAGGAGAGCTGGAGAGGGACTGGGGACAAGGGATGGAGGGACAGGACACAGGGAATGGCTTCCCACTGCCAGAGGGCAGGGCTGGATGGGATATTGGGAAGGAATTCCTGGCTGGGAGGGTGGGGAGGAGCTGGGCTGGAATTCCCAGAGCAGCTGTGGCTGCCCCTGGATCCCTGGCAGTGCCCAAGGCCAGGTTGGACATTTGGGGGGAATATCTTGGAACTGCAGGAACTTTCTCCCTCCTCAAGCTGGATTTGTGTTGCAGAGAATCGGGATTGGCGCAGGGAAATTCCCACCTTTGGAAAAACTGGATAAGCCGAGTTCTGTGATTAAACTGCCTTGGAGCAAGGGACGATCCCAAATCCAGCACACAGAGACATGGCTGATCCATGGAATCACCTGTTCCATGCAAACACAAACCCTCTGGAGTATCAGGAAGATCAGACTGATTCCAAGGAGAGCCTCTGGAATTAGAGCTGCCAGCACAGATTTCAGTGGATCTCTGAGCACAAGGAATTCTTTTCCCTAAACTCCAAACTCAACCTTTTAATCCTGGCATTCCAGATTTTCCCATCCCACACAACGGAAGCCTCCCTCCTACCAGGAGTTAAATCCTAAACCTCTCCCTGCACTGAATTTCTTGGATAAAATCTTTTTCCACCCTGACTTCCACGTTTTTCTCAGGAATGTCTGAACCTCCACCTGACCTTTGGCTCCACCTTTTCCCAGGCAAGCTGCGCCCTCGTGTCCATAAGAATCTGGGAAGCAAGAGGAAACTGAAAATACATATTCCATGAGGAAATCAGGAGTTTTTCTCTGCTAAAAAATGGGAAATTCTCCATTGGGAAAAATCAGCGAAGCTTTCTTGTCGGAACTCGGCTCCTAAAACGGAAGTCCTTCATTTATTCCAGATTTCCATGCTGGATTCACCTGTTCCATGCAAACACAAACCCTCTGGAATATTGGGAAGATCAGACTGATTCCAAGGAGAGCCTTTGGAATTAGAGCTGCCAGCACAGATTTCAGTGGATCTCTGAGCACAAGGAATTCTTTTCCCTAAACTCCAAACTCAACCTTTTAATCCTGGCATTCCAGATTTTCCCATCCCACACAACGGAAGCCTCCCTCCTACCAGGAGTTAAATCCTAAACCTCTCCCTGCACTGAATCTCTTGGATAAAACCTTTTTCCACCCTGACTTCCACGTTTTTCTCAGGAATCTCTGAACCTCCACCTGACCTTTGGCTCCACCTTTTCCTAGGCTTGTATCCGTAAGAATCTGGGAAGCAAGAGGAATCCAAAAAGACATTTTCCATGAGGAAATAAGGACTTTTTCTCTGCTAAAAAATGGGAAATTGTCCTTTGGGAGCGACAGAAAAACTTTCTTGTTGGAACTCGGTTTCTTGAGATGAAAATCCTTCATTTATCCCACCTTTCCCTTCCTTAAAAAAGGAGAAAGCGTCCTCCAAGTAAAAAAAATTCCTTGGAGTTGAAGCATGAAAGCTTTTCCTTCAAAGCCAGAGATGAGATGGAATTTAAAGAGCGACTTCGAGAGGAAAAAGGAGCAGAGTTCAAATCTGGGATGAACTGAGCTCGGATTTCTGGGGCAGTTTCTTCTCCTGGTGGCTCCACAAGAATGGAGCCCTCCCTCCTGGGAATTCACTTCCAAGGGACCCGAGGGTTTGGTGGAATTTGAGGTGAGAAACGGGAATTCTCAGCCGGAGCTGGGAGAGATGAAATCGTTTTGTTTAACAGGAAATAAGGACAGAAAGTTTCCTGCTAAAGGAATCATCCGTGGGGAATTTGGAACAGTCCAGTCCCTCCCCTGGAAGGAAAAAGGGCTTTCCAAAAGGAATTATCCAAGGAAATCAAGGGGATGAGGGGCAAAGTTATGAGGGTAGGAAGAGACAGGAAAAGGGGGAATGGATTTAAGGGAGATTTAGGTGGGATATTAGGAAGGAATTCCTGGCTATGGTGGGGAGGGGCTGGGATGGAATTCCCAGAGCAACTGTGGCTGCCCCTGGATCCCTGGAAGTGTCCAAGGCCAGGCTGGAGCAGCCTGGGACAGTGGGAGGTGTCCCAGGGGCAGGGGGGTGGAATGGGACAGGATTTAAGGTCCCTTCCCACCCAAACCGTTCTGGGATTCTGGGAATGCACAGCAAATTTTACAATCCAGAGTCCAGGAGGCTCCAGGATGATCCAGGGGATGGAGCAGCTCTGCTGGGAGCCAGGCTGGGAGAGCTGGGAATGTTCACCTGGAGAAGAGAAGGATCCAGGGAGAGCTCAGAGCCCCTTGCAGGGCCTAAAGGGGCTCCAGGAGAGCTGGAGAGGGACTGGGGACAAGGGATGGAGGGACAGGACGCAGGGAATGGCTTCCCACTGCCAGAGGGCAGGGCTGGATGGGATATTGGGAAGGAATTCCTGGCTGGGAGGGTGGGGAGGGGCTGGGATGGAATTCCCAGAGAAGCTGTGGCTGCCCCCGGATCCCTGGGAGTGAACTGAGCTCGGGAGAAATTGGATATTTTGGGACTCATTCGCAGAAAAGCCACCGG
Source organism: Eulacestoma nigropectus (assembly GCA_013397775.1). Lineage (NCBI taxonomy): Eukaryota > Metazoa > Chordata > Aves > Passeriformes > Eulacestoma > Eulacestoma nigropectus. The sequence goes on from VZTE01001275.1 coordinate 671,288, forward strand.
GCACGAGCAGATCCAGGGAAAGCACCTGGAAACTTCCCACGGATCCTTCCTGCAAAACCAGGACGGAAAGGATTTCCAAGACCACAGCAAGCCCATAAAAACGATGGAACTGCCCCTTTCCCTCACACACCCCAGTGCTCTGGCTCATTCCTCATCTATATCCCAACAATTCCTTATTGCAGGAGCACCTATGCAGCTCCAAGAGCCAAATCCCAGACTTAACTGGGAAATGAAAACCAGGAACTGCTGGAGAGGGAGATCTCCCATCCATGTGCTGCTGTTAAGTTGTCCCAACCAGCCAAGAAGTCAAGAATGGGGATGAATGAGGAAAAAAACAGGTTTTCTGTGGATTTTTTCAATAATTCATTGCCAAATCTTTCCCAGTTTTCAACTAGAGGCTGGAACTAGAAAGAATTTTAAATCAGAGGCCTTGGGAATGCTCTTGATCCCGAATTACCATGGAACACGGCTTTGATGTGGTTTTTCCTCTTAATTGACAAGCCAAGATGCCTCCAAAATTATTTTTAATCCGTATTTTTAGGAATATCAACACTGAAGTTGTTTCATTAAACACATTTGAGAGATTCCTTCAAAAATTCGAACATTCCCTTCTTTCTCTAATGATGGATTTGCTTCCAACCGGGAACATCAGCTGTTGTTCCACAGATTTTGTTTTTGACAGTTGTCTTTTTTTTCTGTGTAATGTCACTAAAAATGTGTTCACTAAAACAAACAAAACTCAATCTGAGGGAAAATTCCGGTGAAATAGTTGGGATCCCCAAAAGGCACCATCCCAGAGATCCCAGATCCCGCAAAAATTGTGTCTAAATTATCCCACATCCCACGATCCACCTGACACAGAGAGGGCAATTTTTGGGAAACACGGATCCCACCAATCTAACTTTTCACCACATTCCCAACCCTTCACATTTTTCACTCCAATCCCAAATCCTTCACATTTTCCACCACAATCTAAATCCTTCACATTTTTCACTGAAATCCAAATATTTCGCATTTTCCACGGAAATCCAAATATTTATTTTTCACCACAATCCCAGTTCTTCATATTTTCACTCCAATCCCAAGCCTTCACATTTTTCCCTGCAATCCCAATCCTTGTATTTTTCACTCTAATGCAAATCCTTGATAATTTTCACTGCAAACCAAATCCTTCACATTTTCCACTGAAATCCAAATAGTTCTTATTTTTCACCACAATCCAAATCCTTCACATTTTCACTGCAATCCACATCCTTCACATTTTTCACTGCAATCCCAACCCTTCATATTTTCACTGTGATCCCAACCCTTCACGTTTTTCCCAGCAATCCCAAACCTTCGTATTTTCCCTCCAATCCCAACCCTTCACAGTTTTCACCACAAGCCCAATCCTTCACTTTTTCACCCCAGTCCAAATCCTTCACATTTTTCCAGCCGTAAAAACTCCACGAACCTGCAGCGTCCACCATTAAAATCGGGATTCACAAGGAGCCGATCGTTTCTTGGGAACAGCGGCTATTTTAAGGCATTACTAAAGGAACAAAGGCAGAATTCCAAGGATTTACTCACAGTACACGTCCACTCGGATGGATTTGATGGCCGGGGAGCCCAGGCCGTTCTCAGCCTTGCAGTAGTAGCGGCCTCCCTGGTGTCTCTGGATGTTGGAAATCCTCAGGGTTTCGTTGAAGACACTGGAATCTTGGAATCGGTCAGAGGCACTTCCTGCTGTTTTGGTCCACCTGATCTGAGCAAGCACCAAAAACCAGGATTACTTTAGGTCTGGAAAATAGGCACAGTCTAAAACTCGGCACCAAAAACCAGGATTAATTTAGGTCTGGAAAATGGGCACAGTCTAAAACTCGGCACCAAAAACCAGGATTAATTTAGGTCTGGAGAACGGGCACAGTCTAAAACTCAGCACCAAAAACCAGGATTAATTTAGGTCTGGAAAATGGGCACAGTCTAAAACTCGGCACCAAAAACCAGGATTAATTTAGGTCTGGAGAACGGGCACAGTCTAAAACTCGGCACCAAAAACCAGGATTACTTTAGGTCTGGAAAATAGGCACAGTCTAAAACTTGGCACCAAAAACCAGGATTAATTTAGGTCTGGAGAACGGGCACAGTCTAAAACTCGGCACCAAAAACCAGGATTAATTTAGGTCTGGAAAATGGGCACAGTCTAAAACTCGGCACCAAAAACCAGGATTAATTTAGGTCTGGAAAATGGGCAAAGTCTAAAACTTGGCACCAAACCACGAGATTTGTGTGGGTGGCATCGGGATTTCACCTTGGAGGAGTCAGGGAAATTCCCAAGAAACTCAACAGCTCACGTGTACAAACACTTCATCCAAGAGTCCCTGAATAGTTGCATTTCATGGAATCATGGAATGCTTTGGGTTGGGAGGAGTTTAAAGATCCCGTTGCACCCCCTGCCATGGGCAGGGACACCTCCCACTATCCCAGGTTGCTCCAAGCCTTGAACATTCCCGGGGATTTCTGATCTATGGGATCTGAGGCTGCCTGTGATGGGTCTGGGAGGAGAAATGAATTCATATTCCCATTTTTTTTTCTGATGGTTTTCTTCTTTTGAGAATCACAGAATCGTGGAATGGTTTAGGTGGGAAGGGACCTTAAAGCTCATCCCATTCCAAGCCAGGGACACCTCCCACTGTACCAGAGTGCTCCAAGCCCCATCCAACCTGGCCTTGGACACTTCCAGGGATCCAGGGGCAGCCACAGCTTCTCTGGGAGACTGTGCCAGGGCCTCATCTCCTTCACAGGGAAGAAATTCCTCCTTAGTAACCAGGAATTCTGGGTTTTTAGGAATAAATTTTGCTCCAGACCATCAATACACAACAGTGGCACCAAAACCTCCCTTCCTGTTTATTCTGCATGGGAATATCTGGAATATTGGGCTTGGAAACAGCTCCAGGTCGAAGTGTTGTTCATTGTTCCAAAGTTTTACATGGAATATTGGAGTGGAAAAGCAGACAACTCAAAAGAATCCCTGCTTCCTGTGGAAAAGTGAGGATCCTTGATTCTGGAAAGGTTAAGATCCACATTTTCCAACCAGTGGGAAACCAAAAGCAGAGCTGGAGAGTCCTTGGTTTCCAAAATTTCTGCCATGGGGAGGCTCCACCTGCGGAACTGTGTCCAGCTCTGGAGTTCTCAGCACAAGAAAGTTGAGGATTTGCTGGAGTGATCCAGAGGAATCCACAGAACTGCTCCCAGGGCTGGAGACCCTTGGAACCAGGCTAGGAGAGCTGGGAATGTTCACCTGGAGAAGGGAAGGATCCAGGGAGAGTTCAGAGCCCCTTGCAGGGCCTAAAGGGGCTCCAGGAGAGCTGGAGAGGGACTGGGGACAAGGGATGGAGGGACAGGACACAGGGAATGGCTTCCCACTGGCAGAGGGCAGGGATGGATGGGATATTGGGAAGGAATTCCTGGCTGGGAGGGTGGGGAGGGGCTGGGATGGAATTCCCAGAGCAGCTGTGGCTGCCCCTGGATCCCTGGCAGTGCCCAAGGCCAGGCTGGACATTGGGGCTGGGAGCAGCCTGGGACAGTGGGAGGTGTCCCTGCCATGGCAGGGGTGGGATGGGATGGGATGGGATGGGATGGGATGGGATGGGATGGGATGGGATGGGATTTAAAGCCCCTTCCCACCCAAACCATTCCATCATTCTGTGATTCCACGAACACAGGGAACGGCTTCCCACTGCCAGCGGATAAATTGCTTTTATGGGACAACTCGTGTCCTTGGGATTCCACATCCCAACACTTCCACAGGGTGCCAAGGAAAGTACAATTTTTTCCTGATCCAAGGAAAAGCCGGCAGTGACAGGAGCTGTGAGCAGGCAGGACATGAGCATCCGGATTCCGTGCCAGGCATCCCAAGGAAATTGCTCTTTTCCAGCTTGGTTGTTGTAACACATTGGGAAAAAGAGATTTCCTTTAATTTTCCAGCAGAGGAAAACTGTGGGTATTAATTATGGAAAAAAATCAGCAGCAAACCCACAAAGCCACAACTCCTATGGAAGAATTTCAGTGCTTTTTTCACTTTATCCCCCAAAATTCCAGAGTGATCCTGAAACCAGAATCTGGGGATGCCCCTAAAATGGAAATAAATTAAATAAATCAAATCAAATCTATTTTAAAAATCGATTCCTTCACCTCTGAACTCAGATTTTACACACTGGCATCCAAACCCTGGAAAATCAGGCACCACGGATGTCTAAAAGGTCTGAATCCCAAAAATTAAGGATTTGGCTTTGGAATTGTAGAGGAAACATTCCTTACACTCCAATGTCACTGGAAATAATAAAGGAATTTTAAGGAATTGTTGAATAATTTAAAAGGGTTTTAATGAGGGGATCCTGAGGAAAAAATTATTTCAATCATAGGTAAATTGGTAAAAGTTTGGTTAAAAAATGGTTAAAAATAATAAATTGATAAAATTCCTTTATCCTGCTCAGTTGGATCAGTCTTTTTAATGGAAAAGCAGGATTTAGGGAAGCACTCACAAATTCTTGCCCAAAAAGCCTTGGAATAATCTGGCCAATGATTAATTGCAGCAATTAATCTTCGATTAATTTGGATTACTTTGATTCCAATGTTGTCCCTTATGACTTTCAGATGTTTCCCTGCTTCCAAAAATTAACACTTTAATCCTGAATAATCCATAAACGTTTTCTTATCAATATCCCACTGAAGGATGATGGATTTTTTCCATCCTGCGTGGCTGGAAAATGCCTTTTCCAGCATTAACTGGGAGGTGAGGGCAGGAATTTGACAGAGTTTTTTTCTGCTTGGGTCAGGATCATTTGAACCTCCCTGGTGGGAAATTATGGATTGCTCCCCACCTAAACTATCCAGGGAATTTGAGGGAATGATCCAAACATCCCAAAATATTGTAAATTTGTTATTCTCACTGCTTTTTTTATTCGACAACTTTAATTAAATTAAAAAAAAAACCACTTCACCTTCATAATAAATACATAATTTAAGCCCCAGTTGGAATTCCCAGTTATTCCTTTTCATGATGGTTTTCCAATGCTAGAATTCCATGTCAAACCCCCGGAAGTCATAAATACGTCCTCATAACTTCAATGCTTGGGAATTCATTCTCTGTAATTCTTTAAAAGCAAATAAATACAACACATTTTGTAATTTTGAGCTTCTAAACTGGCACAGAATTAAGCCTTGTATTGAGAACTCCATAAAATCCAAATCCAGACTCTTATTTCCCTTGTGGACCAATCTAAATCCTATTTTTTTTTCCCAGGGACAGAATAAGTTGCTGTTGCTGCCATCCAGGTTCAAGAATTGATCAAATCCTCACATTTTTGGGGAAGAAAGGCTGGGCTTTAATTAAACCCACAGGATTTCAGAGCCGTTCCACGGGGAAGAGCTGAAAACCTGGAAGGATGAGCACTGGGAGAGCTGGAAAGAAGGGAATTGGATCCAAGGACAAGGCAATTCCAGGGATGCTGTGCAGGAGTTACCTCCCAGAAGCCAAAACGGCTCAAAATTGTGCCTCTCCTATGGAAACAGGATAATCGGGAATGTTGAGCTGGAGAAGGATCCAGGGAGACATCGGAGACCATTCCAGAGCCTAAAGGGGCTCCAGGAGAGTGGGAGAGGGACTGGGGGCAAGGCATGGAGGGACAGGACACAGGGAATGGCTTTAAGCTGGAAAAGGGGAGATTTAGATGGGATATTGGGAAGGAATTCCTGGCTGGGAGGGTGGGGAGGAGCTGGGGTGGAATTCCAGAGAAGCTGTGGCTGCCCCTGGATCCCTGGCAGTGCCCAGGGACAGGTTGGCCGGGGCTTGGAGCAGCCTGGGATAGGGGAAGGTGTCCCTGCCCATGGCAAGGACTTGGAATGAGATGGTTTTTAACATCCCTTCCAACCCATTCCAGGATTCCATGGAAAGTATTGGATGGGGAGGTGATCTCAGTGCTCACCAGTGCTCCATGCCGGTCCCACCACTGCTCTGAACACCCAGTGAACCAAAAAGTTCATTTTTGTTCCATAAACCAGAAAATAATTAGAGTAGGAATTTCCCATTGTGTCCATCTAAAGCTTCTACAAATTCCCTTGGACTAAAATCCAAGGAAAGGGCTCCTGTCTGAGGGGTGTAACCTTGGGAAGATGCAGAAGACCAGGTAAAAGCCTGGAGAAAAGCCACGAAACTCATTAAAACGACAAAAATTTCCTCAGGAAAGCAAGGGATTAGCTCATCAGCAGTGCAGGATCCAAGGAAAAATCAAGGAATAACAATCAACAGCTTTAAAACACCCAGCAGGGACCGGAAATCGATCGTGGATCAATTCCCAACAGAAAAGGCGAAGTTAGGGAAGTAACAAAACAGATCAGGAATCACTTCCCGTTTGCTCAGCCCCAAATGTTTATGGAAAACTTCTGCAACCCGTGATGTTCCATTAGATCGGAGTCAGCAGTTCCGAAGGATTTTTCTGGGAATGCTGGAAGTTTCAGGATGGACCCAGGGATGGGAAATCTCCTCCTCCCCACCAGGTTCTGCTCCATGACCCAAACCATCCCCAGGTTCGGGATTTCCACCACTCAGCTGCCACCAATGCACCACCCTCGGTGCCCAAAGGTGCAAATCCCAATTTTTCCCTAAAAATCATTGACTATTCCAAGTTTTCCCAGGAAAGGGCCTCACCGGTCCTCCCTGGACAACCCCTGGGATCCCAGTTTACCCCAAGTTGTTATCCCAGCCCAGAGGTGATGCCTTCACGCAGTTTGGGAATGGGATGTTTGGAGGACGGACATCTTCGGAGCTGCTCCCTCCCATCCCAAGCAGGACTGGGAAACCAGGAGCCAGCAGCTCCCTATTCCCAGAATTCTTTCTTTCCCTCAAAAGCAAAAAGGCGCGAAGATGTTTTTGTATCATTAACTCAAACACCGGAGTCTAAACAGAGATGGGAAATGCCTTAAACAGGGATTTTTTCCACTTGAAATTCACTCCTCGGAGCAGAATCGCGGTTCAAAGTGACAAAGCCGTCGCGAAACCCAGGCAGTTTAAACTGAGCCTTTTTCTTCCTCTTAAAACAACAATTTCAGGTGTTGTTTCTGCTTTTCCTCCTCTCCATCTCCACCCATTTCACTCCCCTGGAAAACCCTTGGGAAAAACAAGGAAGCAGCTTCACAGAGCGTTCCCAAAACACTGTCAGAGATGACAGCGACTCAACTGAGCGCCACACGAGGAAACGTTTCTCCTCTGATCTTTCAGCAATAAAAATCCTGACTCCATTTCCTGCCACAGTCGTTAGGGGAGGGGTTTTGGGGCAGCCATGAAGGTTCGGGGCTGGGAAGGGTCACAAATAAAGGAACCCAAACAAAAAACCCCAAATAAACAAACAAAACCAAACAAAACCAATCAATCCCCCCTTCAAAAACCCCAATTTGGTTTTCAGGAGATTCCTCTCCCTCATAAAGTCACAGAATCATTAAGGTTGGCTCGAAGATCGTTAAGTTCAACACAGCACTGTCCAGGCCACCACTGCCCCGTGTCCCCACGTGCCACATCCACACGGCTTTGAAATCCCTCCAGGCATGGGGACTCCACCCTGTACCTGTGCCAAGGCTGAGCAACCTGTTTAGGGAAGAAATTTTCCCAACTATCCAGTCTAAACCTCACAGAATCACTGAGGCTGGAAAAGAGCTCCAAGATCATCGAGTCCGAGCTGTGCCCGATGCCCACCTTGTCCCCAGCCCAGAGCCCTGAGTGCCACCCCCAGGAATTCCTGGGACACCTCCAGGGATGGGCACTCCAAACCTCCCTGGGCAGTTCCAAGGCCTGAGCACCCTTTCCATGGGGAAATTCCTGCTGCTGTCCAACCTGAGCCTCCCCTGGCCCAGCCTGAGGCCGTTCCCTCTCCTCCTGTCCCTGTTCCCTGGGAGCAGAGCCCGACCCCCCCCGGCTGCCCCCTCCTGTCAGGGACTTGTGCAGAGCCACAAGGTCCCCCCTGAGCCTCCTTTTCTCCAGGCTCAGCCCCTTTCCCAGCTCCCTCAGGAATTCTCCAGCCCCTTCCCAGCTCCGTTCCCTTCCCTGGGCACGCTCTAACCCCTCCAGGTCCTTCTTGTCACAATGACCCCAAACTGAACCTACAATTCAAGGTGGGACCTCACCAGCGCCAAGTTCAGTCTCCAAAGTTTCATCCATCCCTAATCTTTTGCTCCACCAGGCCCACACGACATTCCCACCCTCCTCTAAGGCGGTAAACCCATCCCATGCCCTCCACAGGAACCCAGGCAGGTTTTTGGGAAGGCTTTTCTCGACCAGACTGAGCCCACTTCAGTAAAGCTCCCACAAGGCCGGGTTTAAGCGGCTCTGTTCCCACCATGTTGTGCTCGGTGACGTCACCGAGGTTATCGATTCCCTGCAGGTCAATATCGGCCTGTCTGCTTCAACTTGTTCCCATTTTTATAACTCCATAAAAAATAATCCGGAAAAATCCTGCTGTCCTTCAGACAGCGCCAACAGCAGAGGAAGAAAATCCGGGAAAAATCCCTAAATATTGGGAGTAGATGACTCCCAGTTTATGTGCACATCGGACCTTGTTGGTATTTCCAGAATATCCCTGTGAGACTGGAAATGAACCCCAAACTCATTTCCAGGCAATTTTCTGAATTAAACTCTGAATCTCAGGGATCCAAACCCTAAATCTCAGTGATCCAAACCCCAAATCTCCCAGTGATCCAAACCCTAAATCTCCCAGTGACCCAACCCCTAAATCTCAATAATGCAAACTCTAAATCTCAATGATCCAAACCCCAAATCTCCCAATGATCCAACTTCTAAATCTCCCAGTGATCCAAAACCTAAATCTCTCAATGATCCAAGCCCTAAATTTCCCAGTGATCCAAACCCTAAATCTCCCAGTGACCCAACCCCTAAATCTCAATAATGCAAACTCTAAATCTCAATGATCCAAACCCCAAATCTCCCAATGATCCAACTTCTAAATCTCCCAGTGATCCAAACCCGAAATTTCCCAGTGTTCCACACCCTAAATCTCAATGATCCAAACCCGAAATCTCCCAGTGATCCCAATCAGCTTTGCTGTATTTTTCTCCCACAGGATGCCAATTCCCCCCGCCGCTCTCGCTGATCCCAAAACGGGAGTGAGAGTCTGAGCTGCCGCCGGGTTCAGCTGTGGTGACAACGAAAGGAGCTGACATTTGATTTTGCTGGAAAGGTGGGAGAACTGGAAAGGAGGGAGCAGGGAAAAATGGGAAATGGGTGGGAATCTCGATGAGAGGGATTTGGCAGCTCAGCTGGGACGGCAGCTTGGAAGGAAAAGCATCGACAGCAAAGGCCAGGCAGGAGCAGCAGCTCCTCGCAGATCCTGAAAAAACTCCCTGATTCCTTAAAAAGTCAGATATTCCATATAAAATATTCCTTAGAAAATCAGGAATCAGAGGAACTAACTGAATAAGGGTTATTTGTTTGGGGTTTTCCCTAAAAAAATCCCTTTTTCCTTTCAAATTACGAGGTACTGATGGTCACGCTATCGAATGTGGTGGCACGGAACTCAGGGATCTAAACACATTCCAAAGAGGAATCCCACTTCCTTGGTGGGAATCAAATCCATCCATCCCTTCTTATCCCAGTCACTGGATGGAACTTTCCCATCAGGCAATTCCAAAGTATCGGCCTGAGCACATCCTGCCTGCACACTCCAGGTGTTGGAGACAGGACAAGGAATGTCTGCGGTCAGTCAGGATGGAAATTCCGAAGATTTTGACTCAATTTTCCCATGTTTTTTGCTCTCTGTCCACTGATTTCCCCTTTTCTCCAGAAGATGAATTGGCAAAGTCTCCTCCAGGCAGGAAAACGCCTCGAACAATGTTAAAAAACACTGGAAAAGGATCAGATCTCTCCTGCCCCGAACCTGGCACGGCTTAAAAAGGTTCCGGCAATTCCTTTGTGCGGGGAAAAGGAATTGGAAAGGTGTTGGCATCCCAGCGGCTGAAATTCCAGCTCGTCTCCAATTCCAGGAGAAGAAAAACTCGGCAAACTCCAGTAACCCCAAATGGCATCATTCATGTCTTGTGGAGCACTCCTGGCACACCTTCCAAAGACTCCCACGAGTGCCAAGGAACAGAATCTGGGAACGCTTCCCACATTTCAGGAGAATTGCAAAGAGATGTAAAGGAAAACAAAAAAAGGAGCCTGGATCAGCTTGCAGCTAGGAATAAAACCAGGATTAAGGGCCGGGATTAAGGGTTTGGAAAGGCAGGGTTGAGGGAATCAGCACAATGGGGAGCAAGAGTGGCATGAGGTGGTTTCCAAAGGGAAGGGAAGAGAGCTAAAAATCAGGGAATGTTTAAAACTGGACAAAGCAGCACAGGGAAAAGGGGAACAGCCACTAACTGGGAATTGTCTGAGGGACAGGACACAGGGAATGGCTTCCCACTGCCAGAGGGCAGGGACAGATGGGATTTGGGAAGGGATTCCTGGCTGGGAGGGTGGGGAGGGGCTGGGCTGGAATTCCCAGAGCAGCTGTGGCTGCCCCTGGATCCCTGGCAGTGCCCAAGGCCAGGCTGGACATTGGGGCTGGGAGCAGCCTGGGACAGTGGGAGGTGTCCCTGCCATGGCAGGGTGGCATGGGATGGGATTTAAGTTCCTTCCCAGCCAAACCATTCCATGATTCCACAGCAGCTGAAGGCTCCTCCCAAATACACCATTCCAACCCAAACCATTCCATGATTCCACAGCAGCTGAAGGCTCCTCCCAAATACACCTTTCCAACCCAAACCATTCCAATTCCCACGGCTCCTGGATTTTCCGGACTCAAAGGATTATTCCCCTTTTATTGTGATTTCACTTTCTTTGGCTCTGGTGCAAATTCCCTGGATTTTTTTCCATAGCACTCGAAGGCTCTTCCCAACACCACCATTCCACCAAGATTCCACAGCAGCTGAAGGGTGTTCCCAACTACACCATTCCAACCCAAACCCTTCCAAGATTCCACAACAGCTGAAGGTTCTTCCCAACTACACCATTCCAACCCAAACTATCCCAAGATTCCGTAGCACTTGAAGCTCTTCTCAACTACACCATTCCAACCCAAACCATTCCATGATTCCACATCAGCTGAAAGCTCTTCCCAACTACATAATTCCAACCATCCATTCCATGATTCCATAGCACTTGAAGCTCTTCCCAACGACACCATTCCAACCCAAACCATTCCAATTCCCACGGCTCCTGGATTTTCCAGACTCGAAGGATTATTCCCCTTTTATTGTGATTTCACTTTCTTTGGCTCTGGTGCAAATTCCCTGGATTTTGCCAGAGCTTTCTCTTTAATGATGTATTTACCTCATTAGCATAATTGTCTGCAATTATGTAATTAGTGTTCATACGTGTAATCATTGGAACATGCAATTAGCCCTAATTACACCATTAAAGCTGCGAGTCAGAAATATCTTTATCATTTTGATTGATAGACATATGGGAAAGGGGGGGGAAAAAAAAATCCCACTCGTTATTTTTATCTCCTTCGATCACGAAATCCGCGGGAGGATTCGGGATTCAGCCCAGAATGGTATTGGAATTATTTATATAATTTTTATTATTTATCAAAAGGACAGCGAGGTTATTCCTTTGGAAGAGAAGGAGGAAAACGACTCAAAAAATGAGGAAAATTCAGGAAAGAGGCACCAAAAGTGCAGCAAGAGTTTTCTGTTAAGAGAAATGAAGAATTATCTGGAAATATTTAGTTTTTCATGGCTGGTATTCCAATATGAAAATTCAGGAAAGAGGCACCAAGATTTTCCAAGATTCTCATGAAGAATTACCTGGAAATATTGAATTTTTCATGTCTAATATTCCAAAATGAAAATTCAGGAAAAAGTCCAGAAGAGCAGCAAGGTTTTTCCATAAAAAGAAATTGAGAATTATTTGGAAATATTTGATTTTTAATGTCTAATATTCTAATATGAAAATTAAGGAAAGAGGCATCAAGATTTTCCAAGATTTTCATGAAGAATTATCTGGAAATATTGAATTTTTTATGTCTAATATTCAAATATAAAATTTAAGGAAAGAGGCAGAACATGCAGCAAGAGTTTTCTGTACAGAGAAATAAGGATTTATTTGGAAATATTAAATTTTTCATGTCTAATATTCCAATATGAAAATTCGGGAAAAAGTCCCCAAGTGCAGCAAGATTTTTCCATTTAGAAAAAATTCAGAATTATCTGGAAATATTTATTTTTTCATGTCTACTATTCAATGGATTTTAAGCAGAAAAATAATACAGAAAAAGAGAAAACAGAGAGCAGCAGTGAGATTTTTCCGTAAAAAGAAATTAAGAATTATCTGGAAATATTTGATTTTTAACATCTAATATTCAAATATGAAAATTAAGGAAAGTGCAGCAAGATTTTTCTGTAAAGAAATTAAGAATTATCTGGAAATATTGAATTTTTCATGTCTAATATTCTAATATGAAAATTGAGGAAAGTGCAGCAAGATTTTTCTGTAAAAAGAAACCAAGATTTATCTTGAAATATTGAATTTTTAATTTTAATAGTCACTTGATTTTAGGAAGAAAAAAAATACAAAAAAAAAAGAGAAAACAGAAACAAAATCCCACAGAAATTCTGATGGAGATGCTGTCGAATCCTAAAAAGGGATTTTAAAATTCCTTGAGTTTTTAGCCCTTCTGAGACAACCAAATTTACCAGAAAAGCCAATATTTAATTTCATTTTGTTTTATTTCAGCATCTGTTCTGTAGGACAGCACCAGAACAAACACCTGGCACAAAATAACTTAATTGGGACAGCAAAAATTGGGGTTTTTTTTAAATTTCTTTGGGCTGGGAAGGCAAATATTTATCCCCTGATTAAATATTTGAATTCATTTCAAATTCAACTTCTGCTCTTCGAGTTCAGGGTTCTTGGTTTGTTTCCTGACGCAAAGATCAGTTTATTTAAAAAAGCCCCCAGAAATTAAAATAAATTAAGAATCAAGGGGCTGAGCTGCCCAAAAATGCTGGAGGAGTAGAGGGGAAGCCTTGAGAAGCAACATTCGGGAATAACTCTCGGTTGGGAATGGAAATCCTCCTGGATATGGATTTTCCAGCCTGACAACTCAATTGGAACATCCAAGCGCTCCGGTGAATGGCAGCAAAACCCACCTGGAGCTTCCCAAGCCATTCCCAGCTGCCAGAGGAGGAAGGAGAGTTCAATCCATGAGAAAACGTTATCCATGGAAATGGCAGCACGGAGATGAAAACATCCCAGAAGGATCCCGAGGGGTCGATCTCCCATCCCGGCAGGAACATCCCAATTTGTTCAAATCCTCCCCGTCGGACGCCTCGGACGGACGAGATTTTGGGAGCAGAATTTCTGCCCTCAAAATTTAAAAGCAACAAATTCCAGAGCCTTAGGAGTCCATGGAACCATGGAATGGTTTGGGTTGGGAGGGACATTAAGGATGCCATGGGCAGGGACACCTCCCCCTGTCCCAGGCTGCTCCCAAGCCCCAGTGTCCAACCTGGCCTTGGACACTTCCAGGGATCCAGGGGCAGCCACAGCTGCTCTGGGAATCCCAGCCCAGCCCCTCCCCACCCTCCCAGCCAGGAATTCCTTCCCAATATCCCATCCATCCCTGCCCTCTGGCACTGGGAAGCCATTCCCTGTGTCCTGTCCCTCCATCCCTTGTCCCCAGTCCCTCTCCAGCTCTCCTGGAGCCCCTTTAGGCCCTGCAAGGGGCTCTGAGCTCTCCCTGGATCCTTCTCTTCTCCAGGTGAACATTCCCAGCTCTCCCAGCCTGGCTCCAGAGCAGAGGGGCTCCAGCCCTGGGAGCAGCTCTGTGGATTCCTCTGGATCACTCCAGCAGCTCCAGGTCCTCCTGATGCTGGACCCGGAGCTGGAATCAGCTCTGCGGGTGGGATTTCATGGACAACCTGCCTTCCACTCCATCCACAGCAATGGGAAAGATTCCCGATTGTCCTCCAGAAAAAGCCTCCCGAGCGTTTCCTTGGGAGATCTCATTCCAAAGGCACCCGCGCTTCTCCTCCAGCCCCGGCTGATCTGCATCAGCTGCTGGTTTCCCTGGTTACCAAATTATCCGGTTACTCATCAAATCCGTGCCTTTCCAGCAAGACCTCCCAGCTCCAGCCCTTGTTCCAGATCCACCCCCATCCCTGGGCCGGGAGACCGGAGCGTTCCGCGCTCATGGAAAAACAGCTCCCGGTGCGTTATCCCAGAGCCGCTGCTCCGGCCTTTCCCGAGCCCGTCAGAACCAGGGAAATAAAAGCTGACAGCACAAAGAGGGAAACAAAAGACTGCAGAGCTTTGGGAGGGGAGAAAACAGACGGAAAATATTCAGAGGACAAGTCCATATTTCAGGAAAATTGGAATTTTTTCCTGTTTTCCTTATAATAATTGGAGAGTCCTGCTCTGTGGGCACTGGAAGTTTTCCATACGGGATTTCTGGCAGATTTAAGCTGCCCAAAGTCACCATGAAACTGCTCTGGTGCCGCTCCCCAGCCTGGGTGTCATTCCCATCTCCATGAGATTCCCTCCAGGCTCATCCCAATGATTGCTGAGGCTTTAAGAAGTCTGGGCTCAATATTCCTAACTGAGAGACTGGGATTGAATCCCGAACTTCCCTTCCCTGATGCTGCTTTTTTCTGGATTTAACCTTTTTTTATCTGGATTGGACCTCTCCCCCTCAGCACTTCCCAGCCCTTTTTAGGAACCTGCAAACACATTCCTCGCGGAGAGACCGCGGCCACCCGGAACCAGGAAAACTGGCAGGAACTGCTCAAGTTATTCGGGATAAAACCACTGAGGGGTTTAATTCCTTTTATCAGCTTACAAACCATCGGAATCACGGAATGGTTTGGGATGGAAGGGATATTAAAGATCATCCTGAGGGCAGGGACATCTTCCGCTATCCCAGGCTGCTCCAAGTGCTCTCCAACCTGGCCTTGGACACTTCCAGGGATCCAGGGGCAGCCACAGCTTCTCTGGGAATTCCATCCCAGCCCCTCCCCACCCTCCCAGCCAGGAATTCCTTATTCCCAATATCCCACCTAACCCTATTCCCTGTCAGTTTAAAGCCATTCCCCACTATCCTGTCACTCATAAACTCCTTGGAAATCATCGGGATATCCCCATGAACAGACCCAGGTGACCGTGGCACATTAGAAAAACCCCTTAATTACTTAAAATGCATCCCCCTGATTACTCCCTGTGCTCCGTGGAGCCTCCTCCAATGCTGCAGAACAGGGTCCTGCCTTCCCCTTATGAACTCCCGGAAAGGAAAAATTCCCATTCCCTGGCACTCCATCCACTGGAACAGAAAAAGCAGCATTCCCGAAAAACCCACGGCAAAAACCCCCCCACGCTCTGTTCTCTTGGATCAGCTGCGAGGGAGACATGAAAGGCTCCCTCGAGGCAAAGTGGGTGCCACGGTTTTGATTTTAATTGATAAGAATCCTTATCAAGTGCTGATGCAGCCCAGGGAAGGGGGGTGTGGGGTCCCTCACACGGGAGCAGCTGTTTTCCCGCCCCACTCCGCAGCTCCTCGGAGCAGTAATTGGAGCCTCGTTAGGAAAATTGATGCTGATTCCATCTGACACTCCTCAGTTCACGGGAAGACTTTACAAATGTTCACTGAGCACCTGACAAAATCCAGCCTGACTCATGACTAAATTAGCCTGGATTTTATGCTGGGGAAAAAAAAAAACCTCCTTTCCGAAGTGTTTGGCTGGATAAAGCTCCCGTTTAGCGAGGAAAAAATGTTTCCATCCTGCTCCAGCATGAAAAGAAATCCGTGATTAAGCTTTACATGACGTTTGTGCTGCTTTGAGGAGTTTGTTTGATGTTTTCTCCCTCGAGTGCAGCACCTGAATTCACACCTCGGCAGAGCTCTGCAGAGCCAGGCAGGGCTCGCTCCGAGAGCAGGAACTGTGCCAAAAATCCGGGACAAGGAATCACAGCCTCCACAGGGAGGGACAGCGTGGAGTAAAAGACCCTGGGAGCTGCACCGGGATCTTTGGGAATGAGGCACCGGTGCCTCTGAGCATGTCCTGAGCTCTAATCCTGAGTGTCAGCGCCGCTTTGTGCGAGGAACTGAAGTTAAACTCCACACGTGCAGTGGGACTCGCCAAAATTAATTCCAAAGGATTGGCTCATTCCATCCATCCATTTGGAACAGGGGAAAAAAATCCTGGTCAGGAATAGTCTCAGGATCTCAGAATGGTTTGTGTTGGAAGGGATCTTAAATCCCATCCCATTCCACCCGTGCTAGGGGCACGGACATCTCCCACTATCCCAGCTTGTCCAAATCCCATCCAACCCGGCCTTGGGCTTTTCCAGGTTTTTTTATTTCTTTTCCTACTGTTGTTTCTACAGGAAAATCTTAAAAGTCCAAGGAAAAGCTGCTGCTGATTTGGGCTCTGCTGGGCTGGAGTGACATTCCCAGTCCCTCTGACCAGGACAGATTTTCCTGCTCCAAAGGTGCTCGGACTTCCCCAACCCCATTGATTTTCCCTATGGATCCCCTTTAACGTGAAAACGTTGCTCCTTTCTGCTTCCCTGGAGAGGCTCTGCCTTGGTTTGGGAACACAGACATCCCATCCCACAAGAAAGTCTGGCCCATGTCCCAACAGAGGCCTCCTCATCCCACCCAACTCTTCCCATTAATATCATGGAGTTGTTAAGCTTGGAAAAGCCTTCCAAGATCATCAAATCCAAGAAAAGGCTCCAGGGAGAGCTCAGAGCTCCTTCCAGGGCCTAAAGGGGCTCCAGGAGAGCTGGAGAGGGACTGGGGACAAGGCATGGAGGGACAGGACACAGGGAATGGCTTCCCACTGCCAGAGGGCAGGGATGGGTGGGATCTTGGGAAGGAATTCCTGGCTGGGAGGGTGGGGAGGGGCTGGGATGGAATTCCCAGAGCAGCTGTGGCTGCCCCTGGATCCCTGGCAGTGCCCAAGGCCAGGCTGGACATTGGGGCTTGGAGCAGCCTGGGACAGTGGGAGGTGTCCCTGCCATGGCAGGGTTGGCACTGGGTGGGCTTTAAGCTCCTTCCCATCCAAACTGTTCCAGGATTCCATGAATTCCATATTTTTATCTATATTTATATATATATAAATATGAGCTTCAAGGTCCCTCCCAAACCCAACCATTCCCTTCTCTGCATCACTTGGGTCACTCCCTTTGGCCACCCCAGTTCCCAGCAGGAAGGATTTGTTTTTCCAGGCCCACATTCCCCCCCCGGAGCAGCATTTCTCCTGGCTCTGCTCTGGGCGCACAATCCCAGGAATCTCCAAGGGGAGCCGCTCCCGCTGCCTCAGTGGCATCAGCACAGCACCCAACTCCTACAAGCGGGAAGAAAACACAACCCAACAGAGGCAGGGAGAAATTCCGGGGCTCCTAAAAGCAGATCCTCCCCCTGCTTTGCTTTCCGGGAAAGCCACGGATCCTCCACGCTCTTCACACCCCACCGGCACCGAGTGCCCGCCCGGATTTTTCCGGGAGAAAGGGATGTGGCCTGATGGCACTGCCTGGGAGAAGGGTGGCGGGAGGACGTGAGGAGGAGGTGGAATCTCGTTAGGATGCGTTGCCACCTCAAAAATAGGCAAAGTCCCGGAGCGTGCAGCTTCCAGATGGTTGGAATGACGTGGGGCACTGGCAGCTGCTGCTTCCCATCCCTCGGGAAGGGACAGGGGACAAGGGTGGGGAGGCAGCACCTGGAAGAGGGAGGGACACGGTGGGAGTGACAGAGGCCACCCTGCAGCGCAGTGAGAGACTGCGGGAGGACTTGGACGCTGTCCTCGGTCAACTCCGCACGTTTTGCTGCTTGGAATGTGCCATTCCCACCAGGATAACGTCACCCGAGGTGGGACAGCGCTTTGAGGAGAAGCACTGGAGAAGCCACACCCAGAGAAAAGAAATCGCCGAGGAAGGGGAGGTGGTACTGGCAAACAAGGGTTTTATGAACTCATGGAATCACCGAGGTTGGAAAAGCCATCCAAGGTCAAGTCCAACCATTCCCAGCACTTCCAAGGTCACCCCATATCCCCAGGTGCCATCTCCACATGGATTTTAAATCCCTCCAGGGATGGGGACTCCACCACCGCCCCCGGGCAACCTTTTCCATGACGAAATTTTCCCTCATGTCCAACCTGAACCTCCCCCGGCACAACTTGAGGCCATTTCCCGTTGTTACATGGGGAAAAAAAAAGCCTGGATACAACCTCCTGTCAGGAATTTCTAATTCATCCTCCAGTGGAAAATCAGGAATACAAAATCCCAGCAAATATCTGCCTGTCAGATGCTTCTTCCTGTGCTCCCCATGATCCAAATGTCATTCCTCACTTTGGAAAGTCACAGTCTTTGCTTCCAATAGTTGGACCTCCCAGCACAGCTGAGAATTCCCAAGGAAAATCAGGAAAAACCACATTCCTCAAGGGTTGGGCAAGAGATTGTCACCAGTGTGGATAAAATGTCACCTCTTAGCTGCTCAAACCAGCAAATCCCTCATTTGTGTCCAGGGATAAGTGGCCTTTGGATATCCCGGCACGTTGCTTGTGGTGCTGGAGAGCAGGGACAGCCCAGCCTCTGAATCCTGGATAAAACCTGGACAAAGGACAGGTCCCCAGGGTGATCCTGCTCCAAACTTCGCAGGATTTTATCCCGAAACCTCTCCCGAGAGCAGCGATTTATGGAAAAAAGGGGCCACATTCACCTCACCTGAACGGGGACAAAGCACTGGAAAAAATCCATCCAGGAAAACTTATTTCTATGGCAACTAATGGTGCATTCCAAAGGCGGGAATCAGAATGTGGGAAATCGGGAATAACAAATAATAACCACATGGAACATATCAAAATCACTCCATGGATAACAAGCAGACATCCAAGGATGTTTTGGGGTGCTCAGAGTTTTATATTTAATTAGGAGCGAGGTAAATTTTGGGGATTAACAGAGCAATTACTTGTAATTTTCCTTCTTTCCAAGAATTCCCACATCCTTGTATCGTTCTTCCCAAAAACCTTATCGATACTGAGAAGACTCCAAGAAAATTCAGAGCAGAAATTCCAGAAAATTTCGAGCAGTTTGCAATTGGAAAGTGCAACGAACACTCTGAACACAGGGATTTCCTTGCCTGGAAATAATCCCAGGGAAAATTTAGGGGCACGTGGTGGGAAAGGCAGCAAAGGGAGCTGAGAAAATGGGAAGATTTGATAAATCTGAAGATTTGTGTTCAAAGGGAGGCCCCCCAGAGTGGAGCCACTGCAAGGATGACTTGGAGCAGATCAGAGACATCCCCGAGCCATCAGATCCCAAAGAACGACATCCATTGATCCCAAAGTTAAAAGAATAAGTGCTGGAAAGACAAAAAAAGGGATAAATGTGTGCTTTGGTAAAGCAGGAAGGAGGAGTGACAGGAGAGAGGGAAAAAAACCGGAAAATATCCATGGATTTCTCCTCCCAGGTCCATCACGGACGGCCTCGAATCCCACAGATTAGAAATCCCTGGGAATGTTCAAGGCTTGGAGCAACCTGGGACAGTGGAAGGTGTCCCTGCCCAAGACAGGGGGTGGAATGAGATGAGCTTTAAGCTCCTTTCCAACCCAAACCATTCCATGATTCTGTGATTTTACAAATTCCCAATCCAGAGTTGTTTAATTCTTCCAGCCTTTAAACCAAAAGGATTTTCCACGCCAAGAATAGTTGGGAAATTTGAGAAACATGGAAGCGTAAAAGCATTCTTGGGATGCACAATTCCGTATTTTATAACCTCACTCCCCAGCATCTGATCAAACAGCAGCTGGAAAACAATTTCCGCGCAATTTGCAACCCAAATCTGAGAGCATCCTGTGGAAAAATCAGGAAAAATTTGGGATACTGGCAGTACCAGCCCTAAACCAGCACAGAATAAACTTCCACTTCTTTAGCTTTAAATCTCTCCTTAAATTGGAAACAATCCTGGAATAAACAGCAGAGAAGCAGCAAATCCCTCCTTCCAGGAGAAGCTCATCATCCCAGAGAATTCCCTTCTCCCAGCTCCTGCCTGTCCCTTGCACTTCCAACGGCAAAGGGTTTAATTCATCCCCTTGGGAAGAAAATCCCTGGTGATTATCCTAATTAAAAACAATTGATGAATGAGGTGCCCTGGCCCAAGGGGTTGGGATGGGGCCACACCAGGGATGTGCAGCACGAGCTGCCAACACTCCTGAGCTTGATAAAATCACGTCAGACCCGGAAAGAGCTGATTTATTCCCAGCTAATTCTGTTTTATCCAGCTGCAACGCTGGGGGTTCCATGACATCCCAGATCCAGGTGCACAGACCTTCTCGAGCTGCTGGGTGTCCTTGCTCCAGCTGCACCCTCTGCCAGAGTTCCAGCTGGATTTCTGAGGACTAAAACCCCTGGGATGTGAAGATCCCAGATAACAGGACAACTTTACGGGTTTTTACTCAACAATTGTCATCCTCATACTTGTTTTCCTTCTCTTTTACCAGATCTCTGTGGATCTCAAACACACCGGGATTTTAAAGCACAATATTGCTGATTTTAACACCAGATATTCCAAAAACCCCTCAACTTTCCTGCTGTTGATGTTCCTCTGGAACACCCAACATCCACCCAACAGCCGGGATGGATCCCCCACCCAGATCCCGTTGGATCTTGCCCACCGCGCACACTCTGAGATGAAGGAGAACCCTCCTTGTAGAGGGTCTGAGGGGGAAAAGGTGTGGTGGGGACAGGTGGGGTGGGCAGGGACTCACCTGTGGCCGGGGGTGGCCGGTGACCAGGCAGGTGAGCTCCAGGGTCTCTCCCTCGCGGATGGTGTAGACCCTCTCGGAGTAGCGCTCCTCCTCGATGTTGCAGGCCAGGCCTGAGTGCACGATCCGCACTGTGGGGGGCGCTGCGAGGGCAGGAGAGAAATGGGATGAGAATCACACGGATCACGGGATAGTCAGTTGGAAAAAAATCCATAAGGATCAAGCTCAAGTCTTAAGGGAATCAAACTCGAGCCTGGCATTCTCAGCTCCATGATCCAACCAACCGAGCCCATCCCAAACAACCCCACTCCTGGGGCCGGCCATGAGCTGGGGAGGATGCAAGACCAGCAGAGAAATGGGATGAGAACCACCTAGGTCATGGGATCACAGGATAGTCAGAGTTGGAAGAAACCCACAAAGATCAAGGCCAACTCTTCAGGGAATCAAACCCAACCTTGGCATTCTCAACTCCATGATCCAGCCAACCGAGCCTATCCCAGACCACCCCACTCCTGGGGCTGGCCATGAGCTGGGGAGGCTGCAAGGCCAGCAGAGAAGTGGGATGAGAATCACATGGAGCATGGAATTACAGGATGTTCCGAGTTGGAAAAAAACCATCAGCATCAAGCCCAGCTCTTCAGGGAATCCAATGCCACCTCCGCAGTCTCCGCTTTGGGATCCAACCAACCGAGCCCATCCCAGATCCCTGGGGCCGGTCCTGAATGGGAGGGGCTGCAAGGCCAGCAGAGAAACGGGATGAGAACCACCTGGATTATGGGATCACGGGATAGTCAGAGTTGGAAGGAACCCACAAGGATCAAGTCCAGCTCTTCGGGGAATTGGCCCCGTGACTTTGGCGTTCTCAGCTCCACGATCCAACCAACCGAGCCCGTCCCAGGCCACCCCACTCCTGGGACCAGCACTGAGTATCTCCCCCACACAGATCCTCTTTGTTTACTCAGCGCATACTCAGCACCACCAGAGATTTCCATGGTTTTTATTAATCCCTGGCAATCCCCTGAACGAAACCTTCAGCACCCCCCGCTTGCATTCCAAATTTTTTGTTTCCATTTCCAAAACGAACTCGGCGTTATTGTTTTTATTCTGTATCTTCCTAAATGCATTATCACACTCGTTATGCAAATGAAAAGACTTAATTAAAGCAGGGAAATTAAGCAGGAGAAGCAGTGGCACTGATGCTGCTGCTTCCTTTCCAAATCCTGTTGCTGTCAGCGGGATCAGGATTTGGAGCAGGAGTTAAGTTCAGGCGGAACCTTACTTTAATTTCCTTGTAGGTACAACCTGTAGTACAGGAATTACTCAGCTTTACGCGTTGTAAGGGTAAGGAAACCACGATGTTCCTGTTATTACACCTGCATAAACCCCAGCTCCGCTTCCACAAGTCTCCAAAGCACATTCCCGGCTCCACGATTTCACTTCTGAACCGCGAAATTCACAGCTATGACAATTTCCAGGGAGCGGATCAATAGGAGAAGGGAACTGATTTACAGACCCAAATAAAATCACAGAAACTGAGGAGCACAAAGGATAAAACGGAATTTTGTGGGATTTAAACACCTGCAATTCCATCATTTCTGTTCATCCATGTGATGCCATTGAGCTCCCGACCCTGTTCCCCATGGAAGAGCCCCAAAACCTCTCCCCAAGCCCCTTGCAACACCTGGATCCCCTTCCCAAGGCTGCTTTTCCAGGTCTCCGTGCTGCACGTCACACCAGTCCTGGTTCTCTCATCATTCTGCAATTCCTCTGCTAAGATCCACATGGAATTCCCCAGATGCAGGGTTCTGGCATCCCATCAGACCCCTCCTCACCATGGCATTCCTGGTCCAACCCACACACAGCTCCCAGTGGACACAGCCCATTGTGGGATCCTGATCCAAATGCCTGGGATTTGGATCAAACCTGCCAATACCTCCAATTTCTGAGCCTGGCTCTCCACAGCCTGGAAAAAATTAGGCTGGAGCCAAGGAGGCAGAAAAGGCAGAGGAGGAGCAGGGAATGGATGTTTCCTCCAAAGAAACGTGGAATAGTTTGGGTTGGAAGGACCTTAAATCCCATCTCATTCCAACCCAACACCTTCCACAGCCCCAGTGGCCAACCTGGCCTTGGGCCCTTCCAGGGATCCAAGGGCAGCCACAGCTTCTCTGGGTATTCCCTTCCAGCCCCTCCCCACTCTCCCAGCCAGGAATTCCTTCCCAGTATCCCATCCGACCCCACACTCAGTTTGAAGCCATCATTCCAGCCAAGCCTCCAGCAAGCTCTGCTTTTCCAGCCACCACATCCCAACTTCCAAAGCCCCAGGAGCTTTCCCTCTCCACTCTTTTCCAGAAGGTTCAGCAAAGACCAACACATCCCTGCTCCAGGTAGTTTTGTGAGCCAAAAGTGCTCCCAAGTTTCAGTTATTCCAAGTCCAACGCAATGGTGGAATAAAGTTGCTTGGAGCACCCTGGAAGGTGTCCCTGCCCGTGGCAGGGGTGGAAGTGGATGGGGTTTAAGATCCCTTCCAACCCAAACTATTCTGGGATTCCATGATTCCCTTGCCCCACAGATGCAGGAGGCTCTTTCCATGAAACTCCTGGCACTCTTGGAAGGACAGGAATGTCCTTCGTTAGGAATCAGGGCCGTGTGACCCCTCCGACCGGAAAAGAATGCGTTAATTCCTGATAATGATTATTTTTCCGAGTAGAACAGCAGCACTAATACTCGGTGTGCTGGTTTCTCCTGGGAACTCCTAGGAATGCTGCTTCCCCTCCACACTCCTCAGGAGTTCAACATCCCAAGGACACGGAATGTGCTCCTTGTTCTGCCACGTCCAGTCTGACAAGGCTCTGAGCCACCGCTGGGACTTCCATCATCTCCCACACCGCAAATTCCAAAATAAGGGAATGCTGGAGCAGAGCCATGGAGCAGAAAGGTAAAAGAGGGTTCAGCACAGCTCATCAAACTCGGGATCAAATTAGAGGAGTCAGCAACATTATTCCAACATCCTTTTAAATCCATATTCCATTAATATTCCATTTCTATTCATGTTATACTCATCTAACTCCCTCCAAATCACAGCTGAAGTGTCCTTCATTTCAGTGTCTGCGCCACTCTCCTGTATCCATTAAATTTGGGAAGGAACAGGAAAGGAAAAACGCCCCCCTGGGTGTTATCATCTCCAAGGAAAACATGGCTTTAAGAGGAGAACAAACCAATCAAGGGAAATAACAAATTCTTCTTCCTTTAAGTGAAAAATCTTATGGCTCAGAAGACATCCCATAATTATGAAATGTCACCTCCCTCTTTCCTGCAGGAATATTCATTCCAGCTCCTTCTGAAAGCTGCCTCCAGGGATTTCATCCATTAAAATAATACGAACTTAGCACTGATTTTGTTTGTGACATTTGAGGAGGATTTGGCTGGTGATTACACGCGGAAAACATCGCGCGGATCCATCCCGGCGCCATTCCCGGCAAGGCACAACCTGGAGCAAGGAAAGGTTGTCCAAGGGAAAGACGAACCAACAAATCCAAGCGCAACCCCCTCGTTCTGCGGGAAGAGTTGTGTGGCCCCACAAGATTCCCTCTTTCCATGAAAAATGGCACCAGTTTCTCCTTTCCGTGTCTCCGTACAAAGGTCATCCCTCTCAGCTGCTCTTTTCCGCCAATTCCAAGGGTTAGGTGGGATTTTGGGAAGGAACTCCTGGCTGGGAGGGTGGTAAAGCCCTGGAATGGAATTCCCAGAGAAGCTGTGGCTGCCCCTGGATCCCTGGAAGTGTCCAAGGCCAGGTTGGAGCAACCTGGGATAGGGAAGGTGTGGATTCCAGTGGTGGAACTGGATGGGCTTTAAGGTTCCTTCCATCCCAAACCATTCTGGGATTGAATTCCATCCCAAACCATTCTGGGATTCAGTTCCATGATCCCTTGGCACAGCTCTTTCCTGGTTAAAAGTTCCACTCCCACACACAGAGATTTGGTCAAGTCCGTGTTGGAACCGAGTTCTTGGGGAATTAAACTCTGACCAACATCAGAACTCAGATCCTGGAATGAATTCCCTTAATCTGAGCAGTTCGAGGATCTTCCTGATTCGTGAAATGTGTAGGATTCCTTAAAACCTATTTAAAAATATTTTTTTTGGGAATTTTTGGAGACGTTTTTGGGAAATAGGAGATCCAAAATGGGCCTGCTGGAAAATGCAGGATGGGTTTGCCATGACTCCAATCCTTCTCCCCTCCTGCAGCCATGAGCTTTCCCCCTGATCCATATTCTGTATCAGGAGCTTTTCCATGGAAAATTAATCAGCAGGAGTGAAGTCCCCAGTGAATTTCGGGCAGAATAAGGAGGAAATAATGGGGTTTTCTGAAGAAAGAGGAGATTTAAAGTCATTGCAGACATTTGCTACTCTCAGAATTCACTTTTCCCATATTATCCCAGCTCTTAATTCTCCTAAACTGCGAATGGAATGACCAGGAATCTCCAAGGTATTGCCATGGGAATGCACTGCCCTCATCAACGCAGAATTTGGAGCATTTCACTGCAGCTAATTTGGGATTTGGGGCTATTTTTCCAGCCGGAGGTGAGGCTCAGTCCGCAAATAAATGCATTATTGAAACAGCTTTTTAAATTTCTCCTCTAAGTGGATTTTTCTTCGGGGAAAGCCAAATGTTACTCAAAGAGCTTTTATTAAATAAATATTCCTTTTACGGAGAAATCCTTCCTTTTGGCTGAGACGAAATTCCAAGTGCCTGAGAGAGGAAACTTCCAGGCGTGATGCTGACCTGATTTAAAACCAATCGTGCCGTTCCTGGATCAATCCATATCGTTCCTAAGTATTTCCCGCCCGCTTTCACTTGACGCCCACGGGAATATCTATTGTGCACCTTCCTCTGAGCTGATCCCGAGCCAAACCTTCCCATCAAACAGGGCAAAGTCACCTTTTATCCCATTTGGGGCTGATTTTTCCACGTTGCTCAATATTCCCGCCTATCCCGGTGTTTGTGGAGCTCGGGAAGCCTCCGTGATTGATGGCACTGCCATCCCAACGCTCCCAGATAATCAAATCCCACTGCTGCTGCCCGACACGGCCGCCACAAAATTAGGCCTGACCTAATTTTGACACTGCAAAACTCATCCGTGGTGGATCTATTGAGTTAGGGCTGGCCTAATGCTGTTTTTCCAGGAACAGATGGATTTATGGCTTTTTTCCACCCTTTACAACTCCTCGCACTGCTGGGTTTTGTTCCTGCTGCTGGGCAGGTGTTAAAAACTACTGGAGTTTGGATAGGGATCAGGAAAAGGCCAGGAGAGATCCTCAGACATGGATTTGGGCCGAGATCCTGAAATCATGGAATGGTTCTGGAAGGAACCTTGAAGATCATCCCATCCCACCCCTTTTCCCATGGGCAGGGACACCTTCCACTATCCCAAGCTGCTCCAACCTGGCCTCAAGAAGTGCCAGGGGAGGTTTAACTGGGATATTTGTAGGAATTTCTTCATGGAAAGGGTTGTCCAGCCCTGGCACAGCTACCCAGGGCAGGGGTGGAGTCCCCATTCCTGGAGGGATTTCAAATCCCTGTGGATGTGGCACTTGGGGACACGGGGCAGTGGTGCTTGGGCAGCGCTGGGGAACGGCTGGATGAACTCAGAGGGCTTTTCCAACCTCAATAATTCCATGATTCCATGAATATCTGTCTTGAATTCAAGTTAAATGGGGAAATGGTTGGACTTAGAAGATAATCCCAGAGAACTTTTCAAGCTTCTGCTATCCCAGGTTTCTCCAAGCCCCAATGTCCAGCCTGGCCTTGGGCACTGCCAGGGATCCAGGGGCAGCCACAGCTTCTCTGGGAATTCCAGCCCAGCCCCTCCCCACCCTCCCAGCCAGGAATTCCTTCCCAATATCCCATCTAACCCTGCCCTCTGGCAGTGGGAACTCATTCCCTGTATCCTGTCCCTCCAGCCCTTTTCCAAACCCCTTTCCAGCTGATTTCCTTTGGAAGCACTGGGACACTGAAGTCCTCCGTGCCTGGAAAATCAAGAGTCTCCCACTGAGACTGGGGCTGTCTCACCCTTCAGTTCATTGCAGGAGCACAAATACGGAATATCCTTTGCAAAAGCTCATTTAATGGGAATTTCCTAGGAAAATCAGAGGAGGAAATAATTCCTAAAAATCCGGGAATTTGGTTTCTAGTTTGCTCCAATGATTCCACACCCTCTTATTTACTTTTCATCAGCTTTAATTTGTCCTTAATCATTTATCCTGCAGCCCAAAGCAACTCTGCTGACATTCCAGTCTCTTTGTATCCCAGAATTGTCCAGGTTGGAAAAACCCTCTGAGCCCATCAAATCCCACCATTCCCAGCACTGCCAAGGCCACGACTGCCTCATGTCTCCAAGCGCCACATCCACAGGGATTTGAAATCCCTCCAGGGATGGGGACTCCACCCCTGCCCTGGGCAGCTGTGCCAGGGCTGGACAACCCTTTCCATGAAGAAATTCCTACAAATATCCCAGTTAAACCTCCCCTGGCATGACTTGAGGCCTTTTCCTCTTGTCATGTCCTTGGAAGAAGCCACCAATCCCGCCTGGATACAATCCCATTTCAGGGAGTTGTGGGAGTAAATAAAACATCAGGAACTCCCTTTTCCTGCTTCACACTCACTCCCTGTGGGAACGCTGCCTCTTTTTCCCCCAGCTGAGCCACGGACACGTCCCTCCAAGACCAATTCCTGCCATTTCCACGGGAGCAAAGGTCTCCCAAAGATCCGTCGCCGCCGGGTCACCCCCGTGTGTCCCTGCCCAGGCAAACAATTAGGGATAATTCCCTCTGCTCCTGCAGGAATTTATTTCCTGACTTAACTCCGGCTCTTTCATTCCCTCATCCAGAGTTCAGCTGCTTCAGCTCCAGGAGAGGAGCTGCTCTTCTCCATGCCTGGAGCCGTGACCGCATTTATGGATTTTGGCTGCCACGTTATCCTCCCAAAAGAAATCCAGGGATAACATGGGTTCTCTCATTTCCACCAGCACCACACGTGGGACACTCTTGGAAATTCAGAGTTAAAAACTGAATTGCCTGGGCATCAGCACCAAGAAAATATCCCTCTGGTCCAGGAATTCCGGCCAGGGCTTCTGAGGAATTTTAGGATTTTTGTGCTGGTTTTAAGCTGGGTTTTGATTTTAAGTGAGAATAAAGTCACCGAGACGCGGCCTAAATTCTTATTTCTGTTTAAAACCCTGAAACTGAGATTTTTTTTTTTTTTGAGCTTTTTGTACTTAAATAACAACCTGGGGAAATTGATTTCCAAATTTCCCAACCCCTTTTTCCAGCACTTCCGAAGAATTACACTCACAGTTCCTTGGTTAATTCACAACATTCCAAGGTTGACCCATCCCTTCCACCCGACAAAAAGGGCATTTTCCATTTTCTTTTTCCCACTGATTCGGTGGGGATTGTAGAGATGAGCATAGAGGGAACCCTTCCCACACTCCACTCCCTCCCTGAAGTGCTCCCGGAGCCGTTTGCATCCCACAGATTGCCGGCAGTGGGATCAAGGAATCTGCTAAAATAAGACAAGGAATCATCTACCAACACTTTGATTGAACCAACACTCTGTTGCTCCTGGCATCACGAAACAGACGACGGTGCCAGGCCCTTTTCAGCGCCATCGCGGGCTGGCAGCAAACACATCTCACTTATTTGGGAGCACGCAAGAAAATGTGGAATTTCCCCCCACCGGAAATGGTGGAGAGGGATGAAAATCAAGCGCGTCAAAAATCGCCTCGTCAAAATGACTCCTGAATTCGGAATAATTTGCATGGTTTGGTAAAATTTCTTTTAGAAATGTATTTTTGAGCCGTATTTTTAATTTTTTTCTTTATCAGGAAGTGCTGGGAGAGCAGTTCCTGACGGGCGGCATTGAGGACATGGATTTATCCCGAAGGAAAATGTGCGTCTATAAAATGAGGATGAGAGGAAAGGGACTCAAGATGTGCCAGAGATTTAGATGGGATATTGGGAAGGAATTCCTGGCTGGGAGGGTGGGGAGGGGCTAGGATGGAATTCTCAGAGAAACTGTGGCTGCCCCTGGATCCCTGGAAGTGTCCAAGGCCAGGCTGGACATTGGGGCTTGGAGAAACCTGGGATAGCAGAAGCTTGAAAAGTTCTCTGGGATTATCCTCTAAGTCCAACCATTTCCCCACTTAGCATAAATGCAAGACAGATATTCATGGAATCATGGAATTATTGAGGTTGGAAAAGCCCTCTGAGTTCATCCAACCATTCCCCAGCACTGCCCAGGCCACCACTGCCCCGTGTCCCCAAGTGCCACATCCACAGGGATTTGAAATCCCTCCAGGAGTGGGGACTCCACCCTGTACCTGTGCCAGGGCTGGACAACAAATTTAGGGAAGGAATTTCCCCAAATATCCAATCTAAACCTCACAGAATCCCTGAGGTTGGAAAAGCCCTCCCAGCCCATCGAGTCCGAGCTGTGCCCAGTCCCGACCTCCTCCCCAGCCCAGAGCCCTGAGTGCCACCTCCAGGAATTCCTTGGACACCTCCAGGGATGGGCACTCCAAACCTCCCTGGGCAGTTCCAAGGCCTGAGCGCCCTTTCCATGGGGAAATTCCTGCTGCTGTCCAACCTGAGCCTCCCCTGGCCCAGCCTGAGGCCGTTCCCTCTCCTCCTGTCCCTGTTCCCTGGGAGCAGAGCCCGACCCCCCCCGGCTGCCCCCTCCTGTCAGGGACTTGTGCAGAGCCACAAGGTCCCCCCTGAGCCTCCTTTTCTCCAGGCTCAGCCCCTTTCCCAGCTCCCTCAGCCGCTCCTTCCATGTTTCACCCTCATCAACCCAGGAAAAACCCTAAAAATCCAATTTCTGAGGCTGTCCCGAAGCAGGAGGAAGTGCTGCAGGTGCTACAAAACCCCCAGGCGAATTCCAGCAGCAGGGATAACATCATCCTGAAAAAAACCTGCCCTTCTTTGGCCCTGGAGCAAAAATTCCACTGACTTGGAATGTATTCCAGTTTTGTTCGCTGCCTGGGAAAAGCACAGTTTAATATTAAAGAGGAAATTTAAAATACAGAACCTTCCATGGATGCAAATGAACGAGGAAACGGCACTTCGGAATGTTAAGTGAAAATAAACAGCTTTTTAAAACAACAATTTGCAGTTCTTGGGAGATAGCACAGATCTGTCCCGAGAAAAACAAGGAAAACAAATCTCTTTTCAGGGAACAAAATGAATTCTTGGATTAAAGCCGTGTTCGTTGTACTTCGGTGCCTCACACCTCGCTCTCACATCTTTGTTGTCAAACACCGGGTGGAGAAGGAGCTGAATGACTGGAATATGTTCCCTTTTAAAAGCTGGGAATCTATTACATGGATTTTGGGTGTTCCAGGCTCCATTGAGATTTATTTATGGGAATGGATCTTTTGAAATCATGGAATGGTTTGGGTGGGAAGGGACCTTAACGCTCATCCCATTCCACGTGCAGGGACACTTCCCACTGTCCCAGGCTGCTCCAAGCCCCTCCAACCTGGCCTTGGACACTGCCAGGGATCCAGGGGCAGCCACAGCTTCTCTGGGAATTCCATCCTAGGGCTTTACCACCCTCCCAGCCAGGAATTCCTTCCCAAAATGCCATCTCACCCTGCACTCCACCTCTCCAACCACTTCAGTGCCAGATGGGCTTAATCAGGGCAACCACAAAGTGCTTTGAGTGCCACATCTGGCGCTCAAAATGTCATTCCAAGATATTCCAAACACTGGAAAATCTGATTTGCCTTAAAAACTCCCATTTCCTTCAGGCCCTGGCATCGGGAAAAGAACTGGGGGCTCTGTCAGCCCTGAATCTTTTCCTCCTGTTGAGGAATTCTGGAGCACTGAGCTTGGAATGCTCGGGAGCTTTCTCAGGGAAATTCCACCTGTTCACAGCATAAATCATCCCATTCCCAAATTTTGGCCAGCTCAGGCCATGAGGGGAGATAACCAGAGGTTTTCCATCATTTTAGTAAATCCCAGGCTGTGCTGGGACAGGAAAGAGCTGCAGAGGAGCTGAGGGCACAGAGATCCTGAGGGTTCCTTGGTGCTTCCATGATTTCTGTGCCAACTTCCCACACCACCAACCGTGGATTGTTGGACCAACCCCCCCAGGCTGCTTGGAAGAATTCCACCAGGAATTATGGAGAGGTTTAGCCCCGTTTCCAGTGAGATGCTGTGGGTGATCCAAGCTCTCCTGATACTGGGAATTTGTAACACCCCTCAGTCAATCCCTGCCCAATCCCTTTCCCGGTTTTTTGATGGATACCAGTTCCCATGGCAATATTTCTCCTGGAAGCACTTTCAGGACGCTCCTTTGTGTCCAGCCATTGACAATGGAAACAATTCCATGAGATTTGGCGGCTGAGCAATGATTGAGGCTCCTCCATCATTGGAGAATATCAACATGAATTAGGAATTGGATTGACACAGAGCCCGGCAGAACCAGAAATCACCTCCCTATGGATCTGATTCCTTGGGAAGCCAAACTAACAGCTCGGTATTGACGTGAACACCTATGGAGCAGAGTTATCCCCCAGCATTCCATGATTTATTTGGACAGGCATCAACGAGCGATCAAGAAATCGATAAAAATTAAAGAGGAGAATTAATAAACTCCCACCTGGGCACTCAGACACGGCCAGGTCGGGAGTTATTGTTTATAGGATTTTCCAGCCCCTTTCCAGGGGCTGAGGGCAGCTCCAATCCTATTAACAGAGGGTAATTAGTCATTAACTTCCATTAGGGAGTCGCTGCTTCCGTGCAAAACCTGTGGGAGTGGGAAATGGATCTCACTTCTCCCGGGCAAAATTCGTCACCCAACTCTGCACAACTCCCAAGTTCAGCAGCAGCAATTCCACATCTGATCCCTGTCCAGCAGCAGCGGCTTCCCGAGGGTTGGGATTGGTGGAGAGGAGCCGCCAGCTCCTCATGGATACGCTCATGGATGCAAGGGAAACGTTGTCCACAATATCTCAGCTTTTCCAGGGAAAATCTCTGCTCTGCTGGAATCACCACAAGCTCGGCACGTTCATAAAGCAGCAGGTTCAGGAATAAAAAGAGAGAGATAAGGGAAAACCAGAGTATATTCCTTCCATCTTTCCCATCTCCATTCCCAACAAGGAATTCCATATCCTCCATTCCTAACAGAGAACTCCACATCCTCTGTTCCCAACAAGGAATTCCACATCCTCCATTCCCTACAAGCATCTCCACATCCTCCATTCCCAACAAGAAATTCCATATCCTCCATTCCCAACAGAGAACTCCACATCCTCCGTTCCCAACAAGCATCTCCACATCCTCCATTCCTAACAGAGGACTCCATATCCTCCATTCCTACCAAGGAATTCCATACCCTCAATTCCCAGCAAGGAACTCCCCAATTCCTAACCAGGAACTCTGCATCCTCCATTCCCAACAAGGCAGTGGATGAAGGCAAAAAGGGAGATTCTCCTGCCATCATGTCTGGCCACCTGCGGACCTCCCAGCAGCTCAGCTCTTCTCCAGAGCTTCTGCCACTCGGTCATTTCAGACCCCAAACTTCCCTCGTCCTTCCATGTGGGAGAAAATCCATTCAACAACAGCACGGGGAAAAAAAGTGGCAGAAGGAGGAAAAAATGCAAAAAACAGCTTTCTAAAATGTTCTTTTGCATCATAAAATCACAGAATCATTAAAGCAGGAAA
The DNA here is from genome assembly GCA_013397775.1 of Eulacestoma nigropectus. Lineage (NCBI taxonomy): Eukaryota > Metazoa > Chordata > Aves > Passeriformes > Eulacestoma > Eulacestoma nigropectus. Next base: position 703,796 of record VZTE01001275.1, read on the forward strand.
AGAGCAGAAGGGTCCGTCAGTCCAGCACCACCACCACGGTCACCACTAATCCATGTTCTCAAGTGCCACATCCACAGGTTTTTTGAACACCTCCAGGGATGGGCCCTCCAAACCTCCCTGGGCAGTTCCAAGGCCTGAGCACCTTTTCCATGGAGAAATTCCTGCTGCTGCCCAACCTGAGCCTCCCCTGGCCCAGCCTGAGGCCGTTCCCTCTCCTCCTGTCCCTGTTCCCTGGGAGCAGAGCCCGACCCCCCCCCGGCTGCCCCCTCCTGTCAGGGAGTTGTGCAGAGCCACAAGGTCCCCCCTGAGCCTCCTTTTCTCCAGGCTCAGCCCCTTTCCCAGCTCCCTCAGCTGCTCCTGGTGCTCCAGACCCTTCCCAGTTCCTTTCCCGTCTAAAAAACACAGGTTTTGAACTTCACTTTAAAGCCCAAACACGGTGATTAACTTTCGGATTTGTCAGGTTGCTGATTTGTTTTAAATCTCTTCGGGAATGATCTCAAAATGTTTTTCATTTTTTTAATTGGAATTGAAAACACTTCCAGCAGATGAGTGATGAGGAAGTGGCATCTGCCTGCCTGGAATTTTCACTGAGGAACAGGGATGCAGCAAGCCCCCTCTGAGGACACCAGAATTAGATTCCAAACCTTTCCAGATCTCCATCCTGATCACTGATTTTTCCACCAAAATACAAAAGAAATCCCTTTATATTTTCCTATCCACACAGGTATCACCACCAGGAAATAATTTGTGGAGTCATTTCCACGTGGAGCAGATTCTGGTGGCACTCAGGGCATTCCCAATCCCATTTCTCTCCTCAAATCCATCCCAAAGTATTTTCCACGTGCACAGGGCCTTGACTTGATGAGTTAGGGGTTTTTTTTCATTTTCTCCCGGGCAAAGCAACAAAATCCTGGTAGAGATCCCGCTTCAAGGCCCAGGCAAGGGAAGAACTTCACACAAGGAATATGAAGCCACAGAGGACGAAATGCTTAAGGCTGAGCTTTGGGAGAGGATCCTCAGCTGGAGGAATCCAGCAGCATCCAACCTCCCCAGCACTTTGATTTCCAGGAGCTGCGAATCCTTCTCCCGATCCCAACAAACAAAATACTTGAGGAAAACCAGATAAAAATGGGAAGGGTGGAAAGAAGATGCCTTCAAAAGGCCAAGATGATGGCTTTAAACACACTCCTAATTAATGGGCCGTAAGCTGTCCTTAATACATCCCTCGGCACAGCAAACTCTGTCAGATTCCATGGACTCCTGGAATTGGAAATTAATTGGAAGAGCTAAAGATAGCGCCGGAGAATGAAAAATACTCACATACGCTTCCAAACGTCCTTAATCAAAATAATGATTGCATAAATCCTCGGTGCGAGCTCCGAAAAAATAAAACATTGCTACCTAATATCCTCCTCATTATCTGGGCCCCAAAGTGTTTGATAGTTTTAAATTGGAGCCGATTTCAGAAGTGGCAGTTAAATATTCAAAACGAGATCCAAAAGGTTTAACATCTCTCCACACATCCGTGGGAGAATCCATCCACTCCGAGCGGGATGCCGGCGAAAAATCGCGGTTTAAGCTCTTGCTCAAAGCTTTGATCAAACCATATTAAACTGCAGGCGAAAATCAGACATCAAAGGCAGCTTTAATTCCCCTCTGTGGGAGCTGCCAAAGAGTGGTGGCACTTGGGGACATCCCAGGACCCCCCAGCTCCAGCTGCACCACCAGGTTGGGCCAAGGTTGGACGGGGCTCGGAGAAATATGGGAGAGTGGGAGGTGTCCTTGCCCATGGAAGGGTGTGGGGCCGGATGGGATTTAAGGTCTTTTCCCACCCAAACCAAATTCTGGGATTCTCCAAAGGTGGGAACCTGCCCAGGGACCCCAGGCTTGCAGCATCCGTGGGCTGGGTTGCTCCTTGCATGGGAGAAGTCACCCAGAGGAGAAAGAGCACCATGGGGGGTTTATTCCAGGTTTTGTTCCCTCTGGAGCGATGCTGAGGATTCCTCTAGGGATGAAACGGCTGGGATGGCTTCTGGATGCAGAGTACGGGAATGGGATGCATTGAAAATAGAATCCTGGAATGGCTGGGGTTGGAGGGGACCCTAAATCCCATCCCATCCCACCCCTGCCATGGCAGGGACACCTTCCACCATCCCAGGCTGTTCCAAGCCCCAGTGTCCAACCTGGCCTTGGACACTTCCAGGGATCCAGGGGCAGCCATAGCTTCTCTGGGAATCCTATTCCAGGGCCTCACCACCCTCACAGAAATTCCTGGGAAGCTCAGAGGATGAAACCACCCCAACCCAAGGGGCTGTTGGAGTTGGCTCTGCAGTTTCACAGGGTCCACGAGTCCATCCTGGGCCAATCCAAGTCCTCTCCGTGCTGGCCGGGAGAATGGACACGACTGAGTGCCACCTCCAGGAATTCCTTGGACACCTCCAGGGATGGGCACTCCAAACCTCCCTGGGCAGTTCCAAGGCCTGAGCACCCTTTCCATGGGGAAATTCCTGCTGCTGTCCAACCTGAGCCTCCCCTGGCCCAGCCTGAGGCCGTTCCCTCTCCTCCTGTCCCTGTTCCCTGGGAGCAGAGCCCGACCCCCCCCGGCTGCCCCCTCCTGTCAGGGAGTTGTGCAGAGCCACAAGGTCCCCCCTGAGCCTCCTTTTCTCCTGTCACGTTTGACAGCAGCTCCTGCAGACAGCCGGAGTTTGTTCCGCTCCGCATCCATCCCTCCAAAGGAATGCTTTCCATGGACTTTCACCCGAGGCAGTTTGTCCTGGGTTTTGGGTGTTTGATGGCAGCGTTGATTTTCCAGACAAGGCTGAACAAGTTCAGATGATGAAGAGATGTGATCCCAACCTGTGTTTTCCTGTGTTTCTTCCCAGAAGGAAAAGCTGCCTGACATTTGCAACAGAGATGCTGTTCGGAAAGCTCTCGGAAAAGAGATCCGTGAAGGACAAAACTGAGTCAGGGAGGTTTAGGTTGGATATCAGGGAATGTTTCCACTATTCCAGAGGGTGCCGGGCACTGCCCAGGCTCCCCAGGGAATGGGCACATTCCCAAGGCTGCCAGAGCTCCAGGAGCGTTTGGGCACCGCTCCCAGGGATGGCCAGGGTGGGGTTGTTGGGGCATCTGGGCAAGGCCAGGAGTTGGAGCAATGATCCGTGTGGGTCCCTTCCCACTCAGGAATTCTGGATTCCATGATCCTATTATTTAAGGGATGAGGGGATGCAGGGAATTTATCCCAGGACAGGAGATTTGCCAATCCCTTCTGCTGGCAGGGACAGGCACCCACATTCCATGGGCATCCACCCACACATCCAGGAAGGCTCTTCCCAAAGGATGCTCCACCCTCTGACCACCCACAAACCCCCCCCATGCCCCCTGAGGGAGGAGGATTTGGGAGATCACTCAGCAGAGAGGTAAAAATTCCTTCAAATCTCCCAGTGGGACCAAAGCTTTTCAGAAGCAGCCGGATCTCCATGGGTTTCCTGGGAGGCTGAGGGTTATTTCCCACCATCACGGCGTGTTCAGGGCTGGATCCTGCTTTTCTGGGAATGCGCCTCGCGATTTCAGCCAGAGCTAGACCCAGAATTCCATGGCACAGTTTAGTTCCCATGGAATTCTGGGATGTTCTCCCAACCTCCAGCCTGGGATGTCCTCCCATTCCTGCTTTTCCTGTCTCTGGATGTATTGAGGCCAAAGAATCATGGAATCATTTAAGTAGGAAAACCCTCTGAGATCATCGAGTCCAACCATTCCCCAGCCCTGCCAAGGCCACCACTGTCCCATGTCCCCAAGTGCCACATCCACAGATTTCAAACCCCTCCAGAAATGGGAAATCCAATGGAAATCCAGTGGAAACCAAATTCCATGTACAATACATAAGACACAGCCTAGAGCCCTTCAGGATTGGGATCATAAATATCAGGAGTTAGTACGGAAAATCCTTGGAATGCTCAAATCCAATGTGTCCACGTCTATCACTGACAGCAGAAATCCAGACTCTCCCTGTCCTTTCAAATAACCAACCCGGGAATGTTTTCCATCCCCTCATCCCTCACCCTGCACCACTCCTTGTGGAGCCTGCACTTTACCTGACCCTATTTTCCAATGATTCCAGTCCACGTTCAACCTGGTCCAAACTTTCCAGCTTCCCAGGAGCATTTCAGCCACCGAAACTGTCACCGAATGTTGGATATTGAAGGTTTCTCTTCCATCCTAACAGGGCAAGAGCTATTCCTGATCCAATTCTGCATATCCGGAACCTTCTTCTGTCCCGTTTTCCTCTTGTCCAGAGAAGCTGGGGCTGCCCCTGGATCCCTGGAAGTGTCCAAAGCCAGGCTGGATGGGTTTGGAGCAAGTTGGGATAGTGGAAGGTGCCCCTGCCCATGGCAGGGGGTAGGACTGGATGATCTTCAAGGTCTTTCCAAACTCAAATCATTCCATGATTCCATGAAGTGGAGAAGAGGCTCTGTGGCCATGGCAGGGGGTGGCCAGGGATGGCCTTTAAGGTCACTTCCAACCCAAACTATTCTGGAATTCTCTTCCAGCTCAGACACCGGAATGTTCACACTCACATCGAAATCTACTCAACTTATCCCCCTTAAAAACACCTTCAGATCCAAAAATCTGGAGGCTAAAAATGCCATAAAATCCATATTTTATCAGATGACGCACTGAGATCTTCACCTTTATGGAGGTAAGGTCACTCCAGAAGGATTTGTGCCCAGATCCTTTGGTGTGGGCCGGAGCCAAATGGCACAAAACCCTTGTGGAGCTGCACCACACAAGCCCGTTAATGTTTTTGGGAATGACTTCAGCAAATTCAGCAAACTTTTTCAAGGGAACAACTTCCTGCGTCCGCCAGCTGATTGTCAGCTCCACCAGCTTGGCCCACATCCAAGGGCAGAAATTCCCTCACAAAACCACCGGTCAGTCCCAGAATGGTTTGGATTGGAAAGGATCATCTCATTCCAACCCCTCCATGGGCAGGGACACCTTGAACTAGAGCAGGTTGATATCAAAGTAATAAAAAATTAATCATGCAGGGCTGCAGATCGATAAATATTTGAATTATTTGAACGGGGAAAAGGAAAGCCTTGAACTTGACTGCTGCTCCAAACTTGCATTCCAGAGCCTGGGAGCTTCCCGCTCCGTGCTGCCCTGCTCATGGAGCAAAGTTTTGAGGGAGGTAATTATTAGTCAATGATAAAGTCAGAGTTCATTAGGGATATAAACCCTAATGATGCCTCCGTGTGTTAATTATTAAAGCATCTGTAATACAACAATCACTGAGATAAACACAGGGCTGAGCACTGCCCACACTCAGCACGGCAGGGTGGAAATTCCTGGCAACTTGCCCGTGAACTCATGGAAAAGCAGCTCTTGGATAAGGGAAGGAGAGAGCTCACAGCTCCATTTTGTCAGGATCCAGGAAGGGAGCGCAAATGGGAGTGGTTGAAACAATCTCCTCCAAATGCTCGAGGAGAAATGAATCACCAAAATTAATCTTTAAATAAATCCCAATAAACAAACTCATGCTGACCCAAAGCTGTTTACACATAATTAATGAGCAATCAAGGAAAAAAATAAATAAAAGCGAGCAGAACATCTCTGATTAACTTCAACAGGCTCTAGACTGGAGAAGGAGTTGGTTATTCCAAAGTTAACTGAATCCCAGAATCCCAGGAACATCTAGTTTGGAAAAGCCCTCCAGGACCATCGAGTCCAAGCTGTGCCCGATGCCCACCCTGGCACTAAGCGTCACCTCCAGGAATTCCTTGGACACCTCCAGGGATGGGCACTCCAAACCTCCCTGGGCAGTTCCAAGGCCTGAGCACCCTTTCCATGGAGAAATTCCTGCTGCTGCCCAACCTGAGCCTCCCCTGGCCCAGCCTGAGGCCGTTCCCTCTCCTCCTGTCCCTGTTCCCTGGGAGCAGAGCCCGACCCCCCCCGGCTGCCCCCTCCTCTCAGGGAGTTGTGCAGAGCCACAAGGGCCCCCCTGAGCCTCCTTTTCTCCAGGCTCCAGCCCCTTTCCCAGCTCCCTCAGGAATTCTCCAGCCCCTTCCCAGCTCTCTTCCCTTCCCTGGACACGCTCCAGCCCCTCCATGTCCTCTTGTCTCGAGAAGCCAGAACTGGACACAGCCCTCGAGGTGTGGCCTCACCAGGACAAAAGTGAATTCCTCACCCGACTGTATCCGTGCCTTTAGACAATGCCGGATAATCCTCTCTTGGAAGCCCACCACCAAAAAAACTTGGAAAATTCATTTTTTTCAGACAAACCCAACACTTCCAACATGAAGATAAATGCTGAGATCCTTCCAAAACAGAGTTGACATAACAAATTACACAAATTATAATGTTTCTTAAAATTAGGAAATTTCTTTTTAAGCAGATAGAGAAATCTTGACTTAAAATAGAATTTTTTCCCAAAATCAGTAATTTTTTCTTGGCTGGTTTGCACGGGGCAAACTCTTCCTAACAAAATGTAAAAGTCTAATAATATTGATAAGTCCCAAAAATGGTCCACGTTGGCAGAGCTCCCAAAGCAAGAGTAAAAGACACAGGGAATGGCTTCCCACTGCCAGAGGGCAGGGATAGATGGAATATTGGGAAGGAATTCCTGGCTGGGAGGGTGGGGAGGGATGGGGACAGGATTTCCAGAGCAGCTGTGGCTGCCCCTGGATCCCTGGCAGTGTCCAAGGCCAGGTTGAACACTGGGGCTTGGAGCAGCCTGGGACAGTGGGAGGTGTCCCTGCCCGTGGCAGGGGTGGGAATGGGATGGGATTTAAATTCCCTTCCAACCCAAAACATTCCATGATTCCACAAAATCACCTAAGGATGTAAATGGCATCATGAAAGCTCCTGAAATATCACAGCAACAACAGGAATGGGCACGAGAGAGAAGGATAACAACCTCCAGGTTGGAATTTAATCAATTAATGAAATTAATTACCCGAGACAGCTGCCTGCAATAAAAACATGGGAATTCAGAGCCACCACTCTGGTTCCGTTTCTCCCCAACTTCTCCATTACTGGAGTCTTGCAAGGAGCTTCCCAGGCTGCTCCCTGCTCCCTCTCCAGACACTCGACCTGCCAGGACCTGCCAGTTTTCCTGAAGGATTCATCTCCGACCTGGCACCGGCGGCGGCGCTTGGCTCGCGCTCCTTGGAGCCTCTCCCACTGTGCCTCCAGGTGACCCTAAATCACCTCTACTCTTGTTGCTCCAACGCTCTCGTTATCCATCACGGCAAGTGGGAATGGATTTTGCCGCCTTTCCAAAGGTAATTGTTATTCCACGGGAAAATTTACATCCCTCTAAAGTCAAAGAATAAAGGAAAAGCGTCTCTGATGGCTGATCACACTCAGTTGGCAGGAGAGAGGAAAAACGCTCTCCTGACTTTCATAAACTGTCATTCCTGATTTTTTTCCCCCCTCACGCACACATCAAACTTCCATTCTCCAAGCAGAGCTTCCACCTCAATCCCAAATCCCAACCCTGCTGTGCCAGAGTTTAATCCCGCTTCCACACAATCCAGACAAAACCCATCCGGAAGCCCTAGAGATGATTTATCCTCGTCCTGCAAAGACAGGAGAATCTTCCCAATGTTTTACTGAGGCGTAAATCCCAATTAATCACCGAGATGTTTGTTTGGATGCTTGGGAATATCACACACAATTAATTTATCCGTAGGAATTACTGAGCCAGGCGCTCCCGGCATAAATCAGGAATAATTCCAGCGCTGTGACAAACGATCTTCCTTTTACCACACAGGGACAGGATAAAGACTTAAACTCCCAATTTTTAATGTGTTATTTACTCTTCCCAGGGCAACGAGTTGTGCACCTGGAATTGGATTTGGTTGGAGCATCTGGAGGATGGATTTGGAAGCAAAAATTATTGCTCACAATGGATAAAATATCAATAAACACAACAAGGCAATTCCCAAGATCCGGACAAGCCGGAGAAAGGGCTCAGCACCAGCAAGGGAGACTCCCGGGTGACAACTTCCACCCAGTGGCACAGAATCATGGAATCATGGAATGGGTTGGGTTGGAAGGAATTTTAAAGCTCATCCCACCCCTGCCATGGGCAGGGACACCTCCCACTGTCCCAGGCTGCTCCAAGCCCCAATGTCCAGCCTGGCCTTGGACACTTCCAGGGATCCAGGGGCAGCCACAGCTGCTCTGGGAATTCCATCCCAGCCCCTCCCCACCCTCCCAGCCAGGAATTCCTTCCCAATATCCCACCCATCCCTGCCCTCTGGCAGTGGGAAGCCATTCCCTGTGTCCTGTCCCTCCATCCCTTGTCCCCAGTCCCTCTCCAGCTCTCCTGGAGCCCCTTTAGGCCCTGCAAGGGGCTCTGAGCTCTCCCTGGATCCTTCCCTTCTCCAGGGGAACATTCCCAGCTCTCCCAGCCTGGCTCCAGAGCAGAGGGGCTCCAGCCCTTGGAGCAGCTCCATGGATTCCTCTGGATCACTCCAGCAGTTCCACATCCTCCTGGATGTTGGATCGAGAGCTGGAGGCTCTGCAGGAGGGGACGTTTCCCTTCCAGCCCTGACTTCCAGGCAGGACACCCAGGAGAGCAGATCCCTCTCTGAGGAATAAAAGCTGATCCCTATTTTCCACCAGCACTTTGAGCAGCAGGTTTTCCTTTGGATAGCTTGGAAGCAACTTTATTCCCACTGAAAAACTCTTCCAAACCTTCTCCACCCTTTTTGGATACTGAAAAAAACCCCAAACAGTTCAAACCCAGAAATACTCCTGTGCTTGTGCACAGATCTGAGCTCAGGCTTTTCTAGGGATAAATAATCCCTGGGTATTTATAGAATCCCTCACAGCCAAGAAATTTGGGGATTTTAATGGTTCTGCACCATCAGAAAATGGGATTTTAAACCCACCCCATTCCCACTGAACGCTCTGAGCCAGTTTAGACCTAACAAAGCCCAAAGACTGACCGCTTCTAGTTGCTCCAGAGGGAATTATTTGGATCGATACCTTAAATATCCAGCTCTGATGTGAAATTCCATATCCCTGTTTTCTAAAATTACTGATTTCCTTAAATAAAATAAAATAATTATTGCAGTCATTTATACCAAGGGGAAAAAAACCCTGTGGGCACCTTCCTGTTACTATTGAAATTACTTTAATATCCAATCTCTTTTTAATATTCCCGAAGTTGAACTCTGCAGACAAAAAACACCCTGGAGTTTCCAGGGAAAAAAAATTGGCTTTATCAGGATTTATCAGATTGTCACTTGTCTGTGGTTTCTACCGGCTCTGTTCCGTGTTATTCCTGATATTCCCTTGAGGGATGATGACATTCCATGGTAGCTCCAAGGCAGTTGAAAAGATAACACCAGAACAGAACATTTGGGGTTCTAAAACTTGTAATTCCCCAGGGAGAAAAATTCCATTCAGCTCATTTAAATTGGGTTTTTTTGGTTTGCTTTTTTTTTTCCTTATTCTTTATAAATCTCCGGATTCTCTGGCAAAAATAACACAGCAGGAAAATCCAGCTGATTTTGTCATTCCTGACGCTCCTTTTGAGGTGTTTTCTCCTTAAAATCCAAGTCAGGCTCTATTTTAATCCTTCCATGAGATCCATTATCCATTTTGGAACGGGCTGTCCAGGGCAGGGATGGAGTCCCCATTCCCAGAGGGATTTCAAATCCATGTGGATGTGGGGACACGGGGCAGTGGTGGCCTTGGCAGTGCTGGAGTTGGTTGGACTCCATGATCTCAGAGGGCTTTTCCAACCTTGATGATTCCATGATTCCCTTGGCATTTCCCATAACTCGCAGCCTACATAAACCCTGGACAGTCCATGCTGCCCATGCCTGAAAATTCCATGATCTGGGAGCCAGACCAAGGAATCTCCTCTCCTCGTGTCTCTCAATGAGAGAATTCCAGAATTATTGAGGTTGGAAAAGCCCTCCAAGACCATCAAGCCCAAGCCGTTCCCGATCCCCACCTTGTCACCCACCCACATCCAATCATTCCTCGGACACCTCCAAGGATGGGAACTCCACCCTTTCCAATCCCTGACAACACTTTCCATGAAAAAATTCCTCCTGAGGATTCAAAACCTCTCATCAGCTCCCGAAAAGAACCACAGACATTTTTTTCCTGTTCCCATCCCTGCGCCTATCCCATAAATACACAAAATCCTCCCAGGATCTGGAGCCCAGGAAAATGGAAGGAGGAATTTGGATTGGGAATACCTGAGGTGAAATGATGACACTGCCAGAACTGGGTCAAATTTAAGCTCTGGATTAAATGATCGGCGCCGGAAAATGAATTTTCTCCCAATTCAACCCAAAAAAATTCCCATCTTTTCGAATTAGCGTTTGTGAGGGAGTCAATGGAAAACGAAACATTGGGAGACAGGAGCTATGAATGCTCTTTCCCAGGAGATTTGGAGCCATGGAAAATTATCAGCTGGCATTTGGGATGATCCCAAAGACTTGGAGAGGGAAAAGAGGTTTTTTTCCACAGCTCGGTAAATATGGAAGTTCAGACGCCAGCACAGGAAAGGGAAAACCACTCAATTTTTCTGGAATTCACCACCTTTTCCAATCAAATCTGGGCTATCTCTATTCCCTAAATCCTCTGAGCCCATTGGAGCCACCGGGCCATCAGGATGTGCACGATTAAGTACGCACTGGAATCACAAATTACGGAATTCCGTGCTCATTAAACATCCCCATCCCTCAACAATTAATTGCCAGAGGCTTCTCCTAATCCATCAGCACTCCAATGGAGTGAGACATCCCTGGAGCATCCCTCACCTGGCGTTATCCAGAATTCCAGCTATTTTCCCCATATCTAGGATAGGATGAGCACCCTGAGCAAATTCCCGGATTTTCGTGTGGTGCTCCTGGATCCAGCCTTGGGAGCCACCACATTCCAAGGTTTTCCTGCCCCTCGCTATGAAATAGGTGCTTAATTAGGAATTATCTTAATTTACAGATTAATTTCTAGATTATCTTAATATATTTTGTATTTCTCTTCTCTTGAACAGCATCAAGAAACGCTCTTGGAAAATTCCCTGGCTAAAAAGAAAGGATGAGGGAATCTTTCCTCCCTCCAAATCCCACAGAGGAACCCTCAAGGCAACATTCCCATCCATAAGTCCGCTCCTAACAAGAGGAAAATCCAGGAATCAAAGACTTTTACAGCCTGGGAATTCAGCAAGTGGAAAAGAGCGTGGAGGGACACAAATTGGACACATCCATGAAAAATTGATATAAATTTGGATAAAAGTGGCTGCCCCTGGATCCCTGGAAGTGTCCAAGGCCAGGTTGGGCAGGGCTTGGAGCAGTCTGGGATAGTGGAAGGTGTTCCTGGTGGAATGAGATGGGATTTAAGGCCCTTTCCAACCCAGCCCATTCCAGGATTCCATGATCTGCTCACCATTTTTTCCTGAAGCTCCTCCTAACCCTGGATAAAATCCCAACTATTTTTCTTTCCTTACTCTCTCCCCAACACTCCCGAATTTCTCTCCATTTCCCCTCGCTCACCTTTACCCCATATTTCTCCGGACACGAAAACTTCCCTGAGATATCCATTATTTTTCTTTTTTGGAGCTTTTCCAGCTTTCCCTAAACACGAGCAGAGCTGCTCAGCCCGGGATAAAAAACCCCCACCAAGGAGGAAAATTCCCAGCCTGTTTTCCAGCCTCGTCCCCGAGCCCGAGAGGCTGCACACGACATTCCCTATTTTTAGCTCTGCTCCGCAGGTACGGATTCCAGGGACACTTATGAACCCTGACATCCCAACGGGGCTGCAGGGCGCTGAGCTCAGGAGTTGTTATTTCCCTTTGGATGAGGAGAATTCCAGAGGAAAACAGGTCCTTGCCTGGCTTAGAGAGGAGCAGAATTCCAGAGGAAAATGGGTCCTTGCCTGGCTTGGAGAGGAGCAGAATTCCAGAGGAAAATGGGTCCTTGCCTGGCTTGGAGAGGAGCAGAATTCCAGAGGAAAACGAGTCCTTTCCTGGCTCTGAACTGAGGAAAATTCCAGAGGAAAACAGGTCCTTTCCTGGCTCTTAGAATTCCAGAGGAAAATGGATCCTTTCCTGTCTCTTCTCTTAGCACTTTCTCTGGGAATTCTGTTCCAGTCCCTCCCCACCTTCCCAGCCAAGAATTCCTTCCCAGTGTCCCATCTATCCCTGCCCTCTGGCAGTGGGAAGCCGTTCCCTCTTTTCCTATCCCTCTGTGCCCATGGAAAACGCCGCTCTCCCATTTCTTGAGCCCCCTTAAGTCCTGAAATTCCACATAAATATCCAGGAATTACAAGATTATTTCATCACCTCTGCCAAGAGGATTCCTGAGGGTCACAAAACCTCCCCCAAAAAAACCAGGATAAGATTCCATAGAAATGAAATTCCTCCTCAAGAACCACTCAGGAAGATGGAAGATGGATTGGGAGGGGTCATCAAAGCTGAGCTGGATCTCCAAAGGCTTTTCCAGCTTCCTTTCAATCCCAAATTGCAATATTCCTTCTGGAGAGCTCCAGGATTGGATATTTATCCATCACATCCACATCTTTAGGTCATAAAACCATGGAATATCCACATCTCCCCCTTTTCCTATCCCTCCATGCCTATGGAAAATACCATTCTCCCATTTTTTAAGCCTCCGTAAATCCTGAAATCCACACAAATACTCAGGAATTATAAGATTATTTCTCACCTCTCCCGAGATGATTTCTCTCCTCGTGGAGATTTCCCACATTTCAGGAATGGTTTTGAATTACTTAAGCCGGACTTAATCATTTCCCACGCGTTCCTCCCACCGTTCGGCCGTTAGGATGTTTTTAGGGAGCTTAGGCCTGACTTAAATTCCCAGGGACGTCTCCTAAGCCCAGCAGCACCACAGATGCACCAGAGCAGCTGCTGAGCGAAGCCGAAAGGTGAACGGAGACGGGAACGTCATCCCGACCTTACGTAACATCTACTCACAGCCCAAATTCCCAAAATATTCCCAATTTTCCTGCTTTTAAAGGGATAAAATGCTGCCGCTGCTGAGGCACAGGGACGCCTGCTCTGATGTGGTTTGCACACAATTCCCAGGGAAATTTTCCACGTGGATATGGCCGGAAGTTGATGTATTTTCGGGATATTTGATGATGTAATTAATGGTATCATTAATGACAAAATTAATTGATTATATTAATTTAGAATAAATGGGTTTGGTAAGAAGGGATGGGCTCAAACTGTTCCTGGCTGGTGACCCCAAAATCTTCCCCTTCTCCTGCTCAGGGGTGACCACGGGCAAGGGATCCAGTGTGGAATCTCCCTAGAAAATATCCTGGGATAACAACCACTCCCAGTTTTCCTTAAAAAGCAAGGCGGGAGTTGACAATTCCTGTGTTTTTAGGGACAACCAAGTGGCCCGTGATGACAAGGGAGGTGAGGTCCTCACAGGATGCCCAGAGGAGCTGCTCCATCCCTGGAATTATTCCAGGCCAGGTTGGAAAAGACTTGGAATAACTTGGGATAGTGGGAGGTGTCCCTGCCCATGGCAGGGTTGGAATGGGATGGAATTTAAGGTCCCTTCCAATCCAAACCGTTCCATGATCCCCCGATTCCGTGTGCAAATCCCTCATTTCTAGCAGCTCCTAAAACTTCCAGTCCAAACCATTCCATGATTCCATGTGCAAATCCCTCATTTCTAGCAGCTCCTAAAACTTCCAGTCCAAACCATTCCATGATTCCCTGATTCCATGTGCAAATCCCACGTTTCTGGAAGCTCCTAAAACTTGTGCCCGGTTGTATTTTTTTATTATCATTTTGTTGCTTGGTTCAAGATTTTTTAACAAATCAGAGAAGCTGAAATTTCCAAAAGAAGCCACCAAAATTCCCAGCAAAATCCCAGAGGGAAGAGCTCACAACCTCCCTCAAACCAGAAGCTACCGTGGAGAAAAATTCCCTGCAATCCAAGATCTGTTTTGGCTGTTTTGCTGAGGAAAGGAGAGGGAAAGGAGAGAATGGACAGGGAAAGGAGAGGAAAAGGACAGGGAAAGGGGAGGGAAAGGAGAAGGAAAGTGGAGGGAAAGGAGAGGGAAAGGAGAGGGAAAGGGGAGGGAAAGGGGAGGGAATGGGGAGGGAATGGGGAGGGAATGGGGAAGGAAAGGGGAAGGAAAGGGNGGGGGGGAATGGGGAAGGAAAGGGGAAGGAAAGGGGAAGGAATGGGGAGGGAAAGGGGAAGGAAAGGGGAAGGAAAGGGGAAGGAAAAGGGAAGGAAAAGGGAGGGAATGGACAGGGAATGGACAGGGAAAGGAGATGGAAGTAAAGGAAAATTGAGGACAACACTCCCATCTCCCAGACTGTTCTCTCTGGCACAGTCGTCCAGCTGCCTTCATTTGGTTTATCCTGCACAGAATCATGGAATGGTTTGGGTTGGAAGGACCTTAAATCCCATCCCGTTCTACCCCTGCCATGGGCAGAGACACCTTCCACCATCTCAGGCTGCTCCAAGCCTTGTCCAACCTGGCCTTGAACGTTCCCAGGAATGGAGCATCCATCACCTCCCCAGGAAATCCATTCCAAGCGCTTCCAGTGCCTTTAAAACGGGGATAAAACCACAAAATCCACATCTTTTAATTCTGCTTTTGACACAGCAAATCGAACGCTCCGTCGCCCAAAACCCAAGAGCTTCACACTTTCCAAGGGGCTGGAATTCACACAACAGCTTTTCTAAAATATTTTGTTATTTTCTGGCACGCAAAATTTGTGTTTTCATCCCCTTTTAATTGCTTATTTCCGCCTCCTAATTTAATTTGCACCGCTATCCAAGATTCTGATTTTTCCCTTTTTTTCCTCCCCACCGCTCGCGTTTTGTGTTCCCGCAGCTCTGGCACCGCCTTTGGCACAGCTTTGGGCTTTGTTTTTTTTTCTGCTGAGATCGTCTTTGTGGCAGCCATTCCAACAGAGCCTCTCTCATTCCAAAATCTCATCCAAGCGCTTCCCAGCTCGGGTGGCAGGATGGGGGTCAGGGTGGAAGAAGGCCAAGAAGGTGGATGGAAATATAGGGAATTACACAGATCCAGTCTTTTCCATTTGAGTGTCGATTAATCCCTTGATCCAGAGAATGGTTGAGGTTGGAGGCACCTCCAGAGATCCCCTGGACCAAGGTCCTGCTCCAAGCAGAGTCAGGTTTGGAGTAAAAGGAATTCTTAGATGAGAGGAAGAGCTGGCACTTTGTTCAGAGAGCTTCGTTTGAGTCCTGGAGAATTCCAAGAGCTTCTGCAGGGTCTTGGCGTTCCCTTCCCGGTCTTGGGATAAATTCGGAGATGTCGATCTGTCGACTTCTCTCCTGAAGGGTTTGGGTGTAATCATGGAACCATCAAAGGATCAGGGACTGGTTTGGGTTGGTGGGACCTGAATCCCATCCCATCCCATCCCATCCCATTCCCATGGCAGGGACACCTCCCACTGTCCCAGGCTGCTCCAAGCCCCAGTGTCCAACCTGGCCTTGGGCACTGCCAGGGATCCAGGGGCAGCCACAGCTGCTCTGGGAATTCCATCCCAGCCCCTCCCCACCCTCCCAGCCAGGAATTCCTTCTCTGGTCCTAAAACCAGCTCCCATCGTGCTGAGGTTATCAGGGATATCCAGAATCCCGGATCTTGGTCGTGTCTGCCAGGGAAGGAACTGTGCCTTAGGGAATGAATTCTCCTGGAGGATCCGATGGTGTTGATGGATTTACTGGGAAACCAAATCCATCTGCTCGAGGTGCTGACAGCCAGGGAGGTTTCTGGGAGCTGCATTCCGGTGATAACTTGGTTTTATAGGATTGTGTTTTACACTGACAGTTCTGGAGGGGCCCAGAATCCCAGGATGGGTCAGGCTGGAAGGGACCCCAATGGTCACTGGTGCCACTCCCTGCTCCAGCAGGGCCATCCCAGAGCACAGGGCACAGCAGGGTGTCCAGAGGGCTCTGGAACATCCCCAGGGAGGAGACTCCAGCCCCTCTCCGGGCTCTGCTCAGGGCTGGGCACTGCCCAGGGCAGAAGTTCTGCCTCCTGTGCCGGGGGAATTGCTGGGATCAGCCCCTGCCCGTGGCTCTGGTGCCACTGCTGGGCCCCGGAGCAGAGCCCGGGCCCTGCTCTGACCCTCCCTGCAGCCAGGGACACCCAGGGCTCAGGGCCCCTCTCAGCTGGGGCTCCTCTCCAGGCTGAGCAGCCCCAGCTCCCTCAGCCTTTCCTGGGCACGGAGATGCTCCAGGCCCTTCCTCATCCTCACATCCCTCCTCTGGATCTGCTCCAGGAGCTCCCGCCTGTCCTGAGGAACCCAGAGCTGGACACAGGATCCCCAAGGATGAAGACTCCACAAACTCTGGACCACCTGGGCTTGGAGGTGGGAAGCCCATCAAGAGCTGAGATCCCAGAAACCTCCCACATTCCTGTCATCCCAGCTAACAACAGCCTTCCCACCCCAAAATCCACATCTTCCCGACCTCCAGGATCCCGACCACGAGCTGAACTTCCGGTGTGACACAAACCAGCTTCCAACTTCCACCAAAAGCTCTGTGAAACCTCCAAGAAAACCAACAAACCCACGTTTCCAGCTGATATTTTCCCTGACTTTCTCAGGAATGTTTTGGGTTTTTTCTCCCAGCAGCCGAACAACACAATCATCTCTATTTTTGTGGTGACCTTTTTGCTGCAGCCTGGCACCCGAACAGCTCTCACTGAGATCACTTTTGTCACACAAGAGACTCCTGCAGCCCGGCTCAGACTCAATTTTCACTTCTGCTGGACACCAGCCACGTGTGGCTGAGGAGTTTGGGATGTTCTTTATCCTCTTCCCACCTTAAAATCCT
Source organism: Eulacestoma nigropectus (assembly GCA_013397775.1). Classification (NCBI taxonomy): domain Eukaryota; kingdom Metazoa; phylum Chordata; class Aves; order Passeriformes; genus Eulacestoma; species Eulacestoma nigropectus. The sequence continues at coordinate 720,620 of VZTE01001275.1, forward strand.
CGCAGGACCAGCAAAGCGGCCTCAAAGCCAAAAAAAATGACAATTTGAGCTCATTTGGGACTTTCTGATGCCCTCAAAGATAAATCAGCTGTTAAAAAAGAGGCAGGGAGTGTCTCTTGGTCTAAGAAGGTTCTGGAATGGTGGAGGAATGGGAAGAAGTCATCACTGGGATCATCAACCCGGAGATTCCTGCAGCACTTGTGGATTTTCAGGAGGGTTAAACAGGAAAATTCACGGTTCTTGTGCAGCATTTCCAGCTCGGGTCTGGAATTTTGGGTGGTGGTGGCATCTCACAGAACCTGCAGTGGGAATAAGGTGAAGCACAGCTCCCAGGGTGCTGGAATTCCACATTCTCCAGGGAATGGCTCACATCAGCATGGAAACAAACTGGGGAAAGAGGAGCACCACAGCCTGGATTGGGGGGAGAAAGGTTCCTGCTCTTCCACGAGTCTTCTACAGGACCAGCTGCTGGCTACAGGTTTAAACCCATCCAGGAATCTCCAGAGGAAGCGGGAATGCTCATTCCAGGCATTTCCTGCAATCCTACAGGCAAATCTGAGCTCACCGAGGAATCGTGAAATCTTATTTAAAATTTAAATGAGCAGTGGCAGAACGAGGAGCCAGATGATCGGAGGCACAGAATCCGTGGAAGTCGGTCCCACTGCCTCCCATCAGGGCTTCTCCGGGAACCAATTCCCGCATTTTCACCCTCCTCAGGAGGACAAGCCAAGCCCAGCGGGGGAGGTGGGAGGGTTGCACGTGTCCTGTGCACGGGAGAAAGTCAAACCGTGCAAAAACAATTCTGGTTTCAGATGTTGCAGGGACCTCAGGACTTCCGGAGACGTCACAGAAGCTGCGACCACCATTCCACACCCCCTCATCCATCCCCAGATCCTGCAAAACCCTTTGGCAAAGGAGATGCACAACAAAAGACGTGAGGCCAGCTGTGCTCAGGGGGCCAAGAAGGCCAAAGGCAGCTGGGATGGATCGGGAATTGTGTGGGAGTGGGAGCAGGGAAGGGATTGTCCCGGTTGTCCCCTGTGCCGGGCACCGGTGAGGGACCTCGCGGGCTGAAACCCCATCTCTGGACACTTCATGAGAAGAAGGACATGGAGGGGCTGGAGAATTCCTGAGGAAGCTGGGAAAGGGGCTGAGCCTGGAGAAAAGGAGGCTCAGGGGGGCCCTTGTGGCTCTGCACAACTCCCTGACAGGAGGGGGCAGCCGGGGGGGGTCGGGCTCTGCTCCCAGGGAACAGGGACAGGAGGAGAGGGAACGGCCTCAGGCTGGGCCAGGGGAGGCTCAGGTTGGACAGCAGCAGGAATTTCCCCATGGAAAGGGTGCTCAGGCCTTGGAACTGCCCAGGGAGGTTTGGAGGGCCCATCCCTGGAGGTGTCCAAGGAATTCCTGGAGGTGGCACTCAGGGCTCTGGGCTGGGGACAAGGTGGGCATCGGGCACAGCTCAGACTCCGATCTCAGAGCTCTTTTCCGACCTCAATGATTCCATATAAACCTCTCCAAAATCCACAAAACCTTTGGCCCTCCTCAGTGCCGTGCCCGGTCAGCCAAACAAGCCCTGCCACGGCGAAATTCCTTCTCTCCTTCTTTTCCCGAGTTCCCAGCGTTTCCGTAACCACCTTTTCCCTTTTCTTTTCCCAACAACCCTTCCGGCATTTTCCCAAAGCAATAAATTAGATCCCCTGGCCTTTCCCATGGGAGACAAGTCTCTCCAGGCAGGACTGGGAATGAGAAGCTGGTGTTGACCTTTCCGTTCATTTCGATCTCCATGGGCACCGCAGAGATCCCGGATTCCTTTAAACACAGCTCCAAGAAGGAAAACGAGATGGAAAAACGAGACCACCTCCCACGAGGCTTTATTAGAGCTCCTCCAAAACCTCCAGGAGACTGAGGCTGGAGTGACCCTTCCTGCAAATAAAGCAGGAGCCATGGGAGAGCTTGGAATGGTCTCCAAAAGAAGCAGCAGCCTGGGAATTGCTGCAAGCACAGGAAAGGCACAGCAGGGAGCAAGAGGAAAAATAATTTTAGGGAAAAAATCCCACAGGAAAAAGGTGTCCTTGCCCGTGGCATGGTGCTTGGAATGAGGTAATTTTAAGGTCCTTCCCAATCCAGATAATTCTGGAATTCTGTGAGTTAAACTCATCCCATCTCCTCTCAATTTTAAGATCTCATTCCCAGTAGAATAAGATTAATTTAGGGATTAATTCCAGGCAGGGATGGAGGAGGTCATGGAAAAGCTACAAAGAGGAGTAAATCCACCCTAGAGCAGATTCCAGAAGTTGGATTTTGAACACAATGGATTCTGAGCTCCAGGTAACTGGGAAGCACAGATGGATCTCCGGGAGGTTGGGATTCCATGAGCTGTGAGTGGGAGACTCCACAAATGCCGCCTTGTTTTCCCACAAAATCGTTTCCTCCCAAGAATAAGCCAGTTTCCAGTAAAAAAATAACATCCACGGCCTCTTTCCCTGTTCCATTCCCTTCATTCCATGCCAGTGGAACACGACAATATTCCAGAGAAAGTCTGGAATCTCAAACCCTGCAGTCACACACTGATAAATAAACAGGAGTGCGGACAAAACCCAAACTGAGGGAATGTGACAGGGACAGGATTTTTATTTACATCCAAATAATTCCAGAGCAGCCCTTTCCTGGGAAAAAGAAATCCTGGCCCACTTGACCAATAATTTGGATTTGAAATGTCTCACACGGAGGATGCCCAGCCCCATCCCTGGAAGTGTCCAAGGCCAGGCTGGATAGGGTTTGGAGCAGCCTGGGGTAGTGGAAGGTGTTGGGTTGGAATGGGATGGGATTTAAGGTCCCTTCCAACCGAAGCCATTCCAGGATTCTGTGATTAATCCAAGCTTTTTTTTTTTCCCCCCACAACCAATTTAGGAAAAAAAAACCCAAAACAACCCCCAAAAAACCCCAAAACTCCTGGTGATAAAAGATGGAAGACTGGAATGACTTTTCCACCAATAATCATGGAGCACTGGGAATCCATGAATGGCTGATGATCCAGGTTGTATGGATTTGGCATCCACCACATCAGGAGCTGCCACTTCACCTCGACCCCCATCTCCATTCCTCCATCCCAACAAACGGCTCCGATCCCAATATCCCAGTGGGAATCCTGCCAGCAGATCCATGATAAAAGGAACCTGTGCTGATCCCACATCGAACTTTGATAACGATGGATAAACTTTTCCTGGAGCGGGTCCTTTTCCCTGCTCCTGGGAGCTCCAGCAAATTCCAAAGTTAAATCTCTCCATAGCAAGACAAACATCCCAGAAATCTCCAACTTTTCCATGGAAAACAGATGCTTTCCCTTCTCTCCCAGTCTCTTTGCAGTGCAAGGCTCCATCTTTGTCACTTTTCCAAGGACAAGGAAGCGACAGTGTCACCTCCAATCCCAGCCTAGAATTCCCGACCTTCCCTCAGCTTTCACTTCCCACATGTCCCAACGGCCACATCCAGGTAGAATTCCTTCATTTCCATGCCAAACAAGAAGATAAAAGCACATTTTATGGGAAAACAATGCTCTGAGACTGAGGTTTCTTCCTCAAAAAATTAAGGAAAAAATTAAGGAAAAAAATTAAGAAATTCCGGCATGGAAAGGGATTCACACGGAATAACACCAACATTCTCCATCACTCCATAGTTTTTTCCAGAGCAGGGTCTCATTTAGAGAGGGACAAAGCAAGGGAAGAAACGTTTTCCCAGAGGAAACCCCAAATCCTGGGATTTTTCAGGTGTCTGGGCTGCTGTGCAAGGACTGTTCTTATGAAAATCCAGAGCTTCCCAATCCCAGCCAGAGGACGGGAAACGTCAGGATGGATTCCCACCACCTCACGGGATCAATCCGTTGCTCAAAGCATGATGGTGGCTGCTCCCCTCACACCTAACTGGTGTCACTGGTCAGCTCTGGGAGCCTTCCCTGGGACCCCCTTGCAGAGCTGCATTTTTGGGAATCCATTGAATTCCATGATCCTTCTGGGCCCCTTCCAACTCGGGATATTCTGGGATTCTCCAGACGAGCGCGGAACCTTCCATTACCCTCAGCCAACCCCCTTGAGGTGCCAATCTTTCCCTCGTGGGCGTCCTGTCTGCCTTTCCGGATTTAAATAGACCCTGGAATGTGGATATTCCCAATTTTAGCTGCTCTGTAAATCCCTGGAGAGCAAGGCCTCTGCTAACCCAGCCTAATTTAGGCCAAGCTTTAATTGTCTCTTCTATCGCTGCAATGAATGACGGATGACAGTGATTATTTTAGGGATAGCAGATCCACAAACCATCCCACAGAAATGCTGGATAACCTCAGCCAGCCCACGGGATCTTTGGGATGGAATTCCCATCCAGCTGCCTTAGAATCCCTGGATATTTGGCTTGGAATGGACCTTTGAAGTCCACCTTGTCCAAGCAACTCCACTGGACCAGGTTGGTCTCGACGCTGCTCCTAAAAATTCCGGTGTGTCCTTACTTTTAGAATTCCCTCTTCCACATTTTTCCTTATTTTGGATAACTCATCACCCAACCTTCCCTTCATCCTCTGCTTCTTCTCCAGAGCTCCATCCATCCCATCCATGAGATGAGGCTGCCCAGAGATCCCAACAATTCTTTGGACACCCTGGGATGAGCTTTTCCCACCAATCCCTTCTCTTCCCATCATCTGGAATGACTTTGGAAGCAACATCACAGCTCCTAACAAAACATGGATGGAGGCTGCTGCCAGGTGGGATGGCCTGAGCCGAAGTCTGGATCTCTGGGAAGTCCTGCTGGATTTGGGAATACTCCGAACAGCGCGGCAAATCTGGAATGTGGATGCTGAACCCGGTGACTGAGCTGAAGGACATCAGCATTCCAAGGTCAATCCAGGAACGGGAATGTCTCTGTCTTGGATTTACCAGACCCAGACAAAAATCCTGGAGGCAGACAGAGGACCGGGGACATCTGACAGCTCCTATTTTCCAAAGGCTCAGACAAATTGCTGGATTTAAAACCTGACCTACTTCGGTGGCTGCTCCATATTAGATTTTTTTTCCCTTCAGAATTCCAGCCTTTCCTCTGGGTTTCGTTTTTTTTTTTCCACCCTCAGAAAAGCACCTTTTATACCTTAAAATAACATAAATACACGAAACCAGCCATGCCACTCTAATTAGAGAGTTTGTTAGGCTAAATTGAAGTTAACAGGTTTTTTTGTTCCCATGAAATATGAAGCAGAAAAATTCCAGAAAAATCAACACAAATTATTTCCATGGTCAAGTTGCTCCGCGCATAAAAATTTACAAATTAAATGAGGACAAACCTTTAAACCAAAATATTCCTGAGTGTTTACAACGACCTGGCAACAACAGGCTGCTTAAATGTGGAAATAATCATGGAAATAATCATGGAAATAAATTTTGCTTCATCCGAGCACCAGGAAATCCAAGGACACGAGGCTGGGACCATTCCTTTGAGGATCATCCCATTAACTGGAGTGGGATGGGAAGGACTTTATCCCTCTCTATTAATGCCACTGGATAAGGAAAAACTAAGCCACGACAGCAGTGACTGTGTTGACAGGAATTCCCGTAAAACAGGAATTATCCAAGATTTCTTATCGGAAATAAACATAAATTAATCAATGTAATTATCCTTAATTAAAATCTAACTTTCTTAAAATGGCCTCCACACATTTTGCCAAAAAACCAGGGAAAATTGGAAAACTCTTGCAAATATTTCTCCCTTCCCTTGCTGAAGACAAAAGCCATCCCAGCACATTCCCACAAAGATGATTCCATGTGCCCTGGGAATCCTTCACAGAGAGTTCAACCTGGTTTTCCAGCTTTGGCCCAAAGAATAATCAGAGATTCCCAGGATGGTTTGGGTTGGAAAGGACCTTAAATCCCATCCCATTCCACCCCTTTCCCATGTCACGGACACATTCCACTATCCCAGGTTGCTCCAAGCTCCATCCAACCTGGCCTTGGACACTTCCAGGGCTCCAGGGGCAGCCAAAATTTCTCTGGGAAACCTGTGCCAGCCAAGAATTTCTCCCCAATATCCAACTTCAGCTTCGTTTCCGCCACTTTGAAGCCATTCCCCCTTGTCCTGTCAATCCATGCCCTTCCCAGAAATGCTTCCAAGAGTGCCAGGGTGTTGTTTGCATAGATTTTCCAGCGGCAGCAGAAGGATTTGGGCTGAATCCTTGTCTGCAACAGGCAGCAAAACCCTTCCCTGTGCTCTCCTGAAGGAAGCTGTGGATAATTGAAGCTGAGAGGAGATCAATGGCATCGATATTTTGGGAAGTGGTTCCCGGAGAGAGATGATTGCACCTTTCCATGGACAAAGCTCATCCGAGGACTTTGACACCTTCCTTCAAACAAACCCAACCCCTGCTGGAATCTGCACGCCTGGATTGAACAGTTTTCCTAAAAAACGCACCAGCCAGGCTGGAAAAGGACAGGTGTGACCCAGGGAACGCAGGAGAAGGAATCTGTGATATCCCGGGAGAGGAAAATCTCCGTGCTGGACCAGTGATGGGCACTGCCGTAAATGCAGAGATCCAGGGAAAACCTCAAATCCTGCGGGAATAGAGGAAGGAATGAAACCAGTGGGGCTTGGGGGATCTATTTATGATTTTCTCATTCTCATCAGCTGAAGGTGGAGGAGCCAGCCAGCTCCACGCTCCCCATCCTGCTTTTCCAGCTTCTCCAAGCATCCCTGAGCTCATCAATTCCGGCCTCGCTTCCCGACTAAAGCCCCACTAATGAAAAATGAGCAACAAGGGCAGCGGTGAGAGGGGGAGAGGAGGAACAAATGGATTTGGAATGCTCTTCCCGAGCCGTTAATTAAAGCCGGGACGCTCCTCCAGGTGGGAGCAGATTTATTGCAGCTTCCAGAGGGTTCCGGTGCAGGGATGTTCGTTAGGGAGCGCTGGGTAATTACTCCTTAGGTCCAGGCACTTGGTGGAAACAGTAATTAAAAGGAAAGGAGGAAAGGAGCGGGAATGTGTAATTAGGGAAGTGTGGGATGGGCACAGAGTGGGAATTGGAGCAACTTGGGATAGAGGAAGGTTCCTTGTCCGTGGCACGGGCTGGGATGGGATTTAAGGTCGCTCCAACCCAAATCATTCCATGGCTCTATGGATTACAGGGAGCAAATCATATGAGGAGCAGCTGGGCGGGCCCCAAAATAAGAAGGATGTGGAGATGTTGGAGCAAGTCCAGAGGAATCCACGGAACTGCTCCCAGGGCTGGAGCCCCTCTGCTCTGGAGCCAGGCTGGGAGAGCTGGGAATGTTCACCTGGAGAAGGGAAGGATCCAGGGAGAGCTCAGAGCCCCTTGCAGGGCCTAAAGGGGCTCCAGGAGAGCTGGAGAGGGACTGGGGACAAGGGATGGAGGGACAGGACACAGGGAATGGCTTCCCACTGCCAGAGGGCAGGGATGGATGGGATATTGGGAAGGAATTCCTGGCTGGGAGGGTGGGGAGGGGCTGGGCTGGAATTCCCAGAGCAGCTGTGGCTGCCCCTGGATCCCTGGCAGTGCCCAAGGCCAGGCTGGACATTGGGGCTGGGAGCAGCCTGGGACAGTGGGAGGTGTCCCTGCCATGGCAGGGGTGGGATGGGATGGGATTTAAGGTTCTTCCAACCCAAACCGCTCTGGGATTCTGGGATTCCTCACCTCTCCAAAAGCCCCAATCCCTGCTTAAAACCACAGCCGGAACAGAAAGTGCTGGAGCTGACAAAAACGAGACCTGTGACGACACAACGAGCAAACCACAGCCACCCCAAAAGCTTCCAAGCAGGAATTCCCCACATCCAGCCCCCAGGCTGTCCCTTCTGGAATTCATATGATCCTTCATCCACCTGGACAAGGGTCAGCACACCCAAAGCTGGGCTGGAGTAGCTCAGAAACACCTCCAGCTCCATCACATCCAGCCATGCATCACCAGGAGATGCCATGGATGCACCTCCAGCTCCATCAAAAGTCATGGATCACCAGGAATTGCCACAGGGACACCTCCAGCTCCAACAAAGTCATGGATCACCAGGAATTGCCACAGGGACACCTCCAGCTCCATCAAAAGTCATGGATCACCAGGAGCTGTCACAGGGACACCTCCAGCTCCACCACATCCAGCCATGGATCACCAGGAGCCGCCATGGAAACACCTTCAGCTCCATCAAAAGTCATGGATCACCAGGAATTGCCACAAGGACACCTCCAGCTCCATCAAAAGTCATGGATCACCAGGAATTGCCACAGGGACACCTCCAGCTCCACCACATCCAGCCATGGACCACCAGGAGCTGCCCCACGAGCACCAGTCCATCCCAGCAAACCCCTCCAGAGCCTGGCAGGGACTCATTAAACCAGGCTTTTAAACCAGGCTTGTTTTACCATTCTGTCCCAAGGCTTGCTTAGTCACAGACTGAATTCAGAGCTGAGCTTAGGTCAGGCTTTCCTCAGCTTCATCCCACAGAACAAAAACAACCCCATCCACTCATTTTAAGGAATAACTTCTTCCAAAAAAACCCCAACGAACCCCGTTACGAGCTGGATGCTGGGAATTAAGGAAGAGCTGGGTTTTCCTTTTCCCCCGAGGATGATTCTCCCAATAATCTCCAATCATGGTCCCGTGTGCTGCTCCTCCCGCCTCTCATTCAGCAAACAAAAATTTGGGATTTCTCCACGTTCCCTTGCGGCTGCCCCATCCCTGGAAGTGCCCAAGGCCAGGCTGGATGGGAATTGGAGCAGCCTGGGACAGCAGGAGATGTCCCTGCCCATGGCAGCGGTGGGATGAGATGACCTCCAAAATCCCTTCCAGCCCAAAGCATTCAGGAATTCCACGGATTTACGGATATTTATGTTTGATAGATACTAAGCCCCCAAACATCGCATTTAAGTTCACATCACCCTTTTTTTGGATGTAGAAAGTTCTGAATTGAGGCAGTTTTATAGGGGATGTATCCAACAGGATTCTCCCGTTCGTCAGGCATTGGAAGAATTCGGGATAAATCTTGGGACAGTCCTTTTCATCCCTGTTTTATCCTTTTTATCCCATCTTCCATCTGCTCCCGTGTCCGTAAAACACCTGGATGATCATTAACACCTAAATGAGCAGTGCTGAGGATTTGGGGCTTTTGGGTGATGCCAAAGCTCATCCTAAAAAAAAAAATACCACTGGCAGGGGTGGAATGAGCTGATTTAAGGTTTTTTCCGACCCAAACCACTCTGGGATTCCACTCCCTGCCCACATTTTCCAGTCTGTAGAAATATTCCTTTCCCTGGGGGGTTGTTTTCCCTAAAATCTCCCTGCAGCTGATTAAAGCTGGAATTTTAAATGTCCATGAAGTTCCTCCAGGAGCGTTTGGACAACGCTCGCAGGGATGCACGGGGTGGGATTGTTGGGATGCCCTGTGGATTGACGATCCCAGTGGATCCCTTCCAACCAGGATACTCCATGATTCCATGACCTACCAAGGCATTGTTCCATGGTGTGAAGGAAACAGGGAAATGCCTCAAAGCCTCTCCCGTAAAATGAGCAAAATCCCACATTTTCCTCATTCTGCCAAACGGCTGAAATTTTTCAGCCAAGATATTCCTGAAAATCTGAATTCCTGCCCTTATAATTCCCACTGATGCATTTTCCCAGAGCCTCTGGCTGAGATGTTCGGGCATCACCTTCAGAGGTCTCTAAAATCTCATCCGCAGCCACTTTTTGTCCACTCACACATTTTAAATCCCAGCCTTTTTCCTAAATCCCTCCTTTTCCTGGCACACATTCCCACAGCAGGTTATTTATAGACACCAGCCACACCTTCCCCACCTCCTAATCCCTGGCTCCAATTCCAAACTCCACCGTGCCCCGCTTTGCAAAGCTCAGCCTAAAATCCGTCAAAGTCAATCAAAGCTTTCCTAACTGCAAGAAAAAAAAAACCCATCAAAACTCCATAAATTCCTCCGGATTTTCCTTCATCTCCCAACACCTTTTTCCCCAGCCTGCCAGGATTTTGGGTTCGATCCAGGTTTTTTTTCCTGTCTAAAGTGCCAGGCACAGCTCTGGTGCCACAGGAATAAATAACAGCAGCAGGACATGGAATAAAGGAATTTAAAAAGCACAAGTGATGGGATTTTTGTCCCTGGACATTTTTCCTATTAATTCCTGTTCCTATTTTTGCAATTTCCTATTCCTATTTTATAATTGTATAAAAAAATATTAAAAGTATATTAAAAATATTTTAAAATATTTAAAAATACATTAAAAATATAAAAAATATTATAAAATTGGAAAAAAATGGGAAAAATAATATAGGGAAAAATAATATATAGGGAAAAATATATAGGGAAAAATAATACAATATTACTTAAATTAATATTACTTTAATATTTGTTCTTAAGTATAATATTAATTCTATAGAACCTATAAATTCTATTGATAATTTGCTATTAATGAAATCATAGTTTTAATATTTATTCAATAAAGTAATTCTACAGAACATAGAAACTATATTAATATTTTGATATTAAATTAATATCAATTTATTTTTATTATTAAATATATCACTATATAGAACTTATAAATTATATTAATAGTTTGATATTGATTAGATTAATATTGCTTTAATATTTATTATTAGAAAATAATATTATTATATAGAACCTAGAAATGGCATTAATAATTTGCTATTAATTAAATCAATATTACTGTAATACTTATTATTAAATACAATATTATTTCTATAGAACACATAGGTTACATTAATAATTTGCTATTAATTAAATCAATATTACTGTAATACTTATTATTAAATACAATATTATTTCTATAGAACACATAGGTTACATTAATAATTTGCTATTAATTAATTAAAATAACAAGTGTCGGGTTATTAAAGGTCGTTATTAACCCCCTCGGCAGCTCCTGGAGCACGTCACCGACGGCGCCTCTCGGTTCAGAACTGGGTGAAAATAGAAACTGTGTCAGCCACAGATTAACTCGAAAAGCCTCCACAGGCTAAAAATAATGAACTCATCCCATTTTCCCAAAGGAAGAGATCTGGGATGATGATTAATCCCTTTTCGGGATGGGGAGGGGGAGGTCGGAGCCCCGGTTTGTGACTTGAATTTGATCCTTAGTTGAAATTCCAATTTTTTTTTTTTTTTTTTGAGTTTTTAGGAAGAGAAGCCCAGATTCCTCTTCTGCCCATACGTCCCAGAGATAGATCTCAAAAGTGTCTCAAAAGTGTCTCTAAAGCGCCTCAAAAGCGCCTCAAAAGCGCCCTAAAACCGCCCTGCCCTAAAAACGTCTTTTAAAGGGTCTTAAAAATAATCTTTAAAAAGGTCCTTAAAAATAATCTTTAAAAAGGTCTTAAAGTGTCTTAAAAAGAAAAAAAAATATCTTAAAACAGTCTTAAAAATATCTTTTACAAACACCTTCCAAACACCACACCCAGCCCAACGGGTTCGCACCTAAGCCCAGGTCTAAGAGCAAAGAACCCAAACTCCACGGAGCGGAACCGGGCCGGGAATCGCGCCGGGCACGGAGGGGAGGTGACAGAGGGGTGACAGACGAGGCCGGGGTCACCCGGGCCACGCTGCCGCTGCTGACCGTGAGAGGTTGGGGCTCCGAGCGGAACATTCCTGAAGGAATTATTCCAGAAACGTCCAGGGGTTTATGGCCCCGCGTAATTCCGGTTCTCCTGGAGCGAGTCCTGCCGCACAAACCCGGAGTGCCAGCGAGCAGGGGACGCGCGTGGGGTCCTCCGAGCTTCGCTGGCACCTTGGATGGAGAAGTTCTAACTGCGTTTCCTGGAGAATTCCCCGCTTTCCCAGAGGCTCCCAAGCTCAGAGGGATGAGCTGAGGAAGGTCAGGAGAACTTCCCAGCGATTCCAGCCAGAGAAGCTGTGGCCAGAGAAGAGAAGGGTCCAGGGAGAGCTCAGAGCCCCTTCCAGGGCCTAAAGGGTCTCCAGGAGAGCTGGAGAGGGAATTTGGGACCAGGGATGGAGGGACAGGACACAGGGAATGGCTTCCTAGTGGGAAAGGGGAGATTAGGTGGGATATTGGGAAGGAATTCCTGGCTGGGAGGGTGGGGAAGGGATGGGATGGAATTCCCAGAGCAGCTGTGGCTGCCCCTGGATCCCTGGAAGTGCCCAAGGCCAGGTTGGAGCAGCCTGGGATAGTGGGAGGTGTCCCTGCCCAGGGATGGGATGGGATGGGATTTAAGGTCCCTTCCAACCCAAAGCATTGCAGGATTTGAACCATCTTCCCATCTCCCATTCCCACCACTGGGAATGTGGCTGGACCAGGATGAACAGGCCCAGGAGTTGGACTGGATGATCCCTGGAGGTCTCTCCCCACTCAGGACATTCCATGATTCCGTGTATTCCCACAGCAAAGCCCTCAGCCCTCCCCTTCCACTGCAGCTCATCACGAACAGGAGCTTCTCCTGAAACAGGGAAAACTACTCCACAGGTTTTCTGGGATTCTGGGAATGCTGTGGGCTGAGCAGCTGGGAAAGAACCACCCGGGGCTTCCATGCCAGGAGCGGCTCTCGGTTAAGAGGTCCCTGAACGACCAGGGGGGACCTTGTGGCTCTGCACAACTCCCTGACAGGAGGGGGCAGCCGGGGGGAATCGGGATCTGCTCCCAGGGAACAGGGACAGGAGGAGAGGGAACGGCCTCAGGCTGGGCCAGGGGAGGCTCGGGTTGGATTTCAGCAGGAATTTCTCCATGGAAAAAGGTGGTCAGGCCTTGGAAGGGGGTGGAGTCCCCATCCCTGGAGGTGTTCAAGGAAGGCCAGGTTGGATGGGGCTTGGAGCAGCCTGGGATAGTGGGAAGTGTCCCAGCCCATGGAACAGGAATGGAATGAGGATCCTCAAGGTTCTTTCCAACCCAAACCGTTCTGGAATTCTGTGACCAATCCCAACACAGATTCCATAATTCCTTGCGTTTCTTTCCAGCCCTCCAAAAAAAGGAGGACCCCGCCCTAAAAAACCCGGGATCCAATCCTTCTAAAAAAGAAGGATCCAGGCCCAAAAAACCCAGGATCCAGCCCTCCAAAAAGAAAAGAAGGATGTTTCTTTCCCAAAGTGTTTCCTTTCCTGGTTTTTCCCTCCAAAGCTGCCACAGTGACGCTGTCCCAGCCTCCAGAGCTCACCCAGGAGAGCTGGAGCTGCTTCCTCCACCCTCAGGAAGGAATGGCTTCCCAAGGCTCATCCCAAACTTCCCAAATTCCCTATTTTTTCCTAATAATTCGGCTCCATTATCCGTAGCTGTAAATTCACTGCCACCAACACCCTCAGAGGGCTTTTCCAAGCCTTTCCCACACGGATCCACCTCAATCCAACACTTCACCCTCACCTTCCTCCCGCCCCTCCAGACTTCCATATCCAAGAAACTGATTTTCCCTCATTCCATGAGAAAAAACAGGGCCAAGAAATGGAAATATTCCCAATTTTTCTCCGTTGGAAAAGCTGAGAGGGAAGAAACACAGGAAGCATTTTCTCCTCTCTCCAGCCTCCAGGAGAATTTTCCATCACCGGGAAAACCCTGATCCCAATCTCAGCTGGCACCGCTCCGGCTCCAAACTGGGAATTGGGAGGAGCCGGAGAGGAGGAGCCTTTCCATTCTCATGGATAACAAATCTGGGAACTCAGGGAATTCCTCCTGACTCAAAACTTGGTGAATTATCCCCAAAATCCTGACAGGGCTGAGCAATCCCACCAGGAAGGAGGAGCAGGGATCAGCTGGAATATGGATCTTGAAGAATTTTTCCAGAGGGGGAAGAAGAAAAGAAATAAATCGGATAAAAGGAGGCTTTGGTTGCGAATTTCTTGGATTTTCTGTTGGATCTTCTGTTGGATTTTTAGATCCTAAAAGGGAAGATCCGAAGGAAAACCTCATGTCCGAGTGGCAAAGTCAAAATATTTCCATGAGGAAATGGGAGAGTGGAAAAATCCATAAAAAAGGTTTCCCGTTTCGGGGTTGTTTTCTAAAAGCAGCTCCGGAGTTGAGGATGGATTCCTAAATAATTCAAAGGAATTGATTGGAATATTCCACCTCCCCCTCTGGATGGGCTTAAAGCTCCACAGGGAGCTCCAGCCAGGCTCGGATCCCATTCCACGGAAACCTCAGCCCAAAGGGAAGGAGGACGTGGTGTCCTGGCTGGAGAAGGGCAGGAGAGTTTATCCGGTGGTGCTTCCCTCAGAGCATGGAAAGCATCCCAAAATAGCACCTGGATAGGGAAAATCTGGGAATGAGGAGAATCACAACCAGGAAATCTTGGTGTGGGAAAGGAGGGACTGAAGTGAGGGGTCTCCATGAAAAAAATAAAACAAATCTTCCCAGTTAAAGCTTTTAGGAAAATGGGATCATGGATGAATTCCAGGGCTCTGGAGCCAGGCTGGGAGAGCTGGGAATGTTCACATGGAGAGAAGAAGGATCCAGGGAGAGCTCAGAGCCACTTCCAGAGCCTAAAGGGGCTCCAGGAGAGCTGGAGAGGGACTGGGGACAAGGGATGGAGGGACAGGACACAGGGAATGGCTTCCCACTGCCAGAGGGCAGGGATGGATGGGATATTGGGAAGGAATTCCTGGCTGGGAGGGTGGGGAGGGGCTGGGATGGAATTCCCAGGGAAGCTGTGGCTGCCTCTGGATCCCTGGAAGTGTCCAGGGCCAGGTTGGACATTGGGGCTTGGAGAATCCTGGGATAGTGGGAGGTGTCCCTGCCCTCTCCCTGTTTGCCTTCCAACCCCTTTTCCTGCAGTTTTCCCAGCTAATTCCAACACCTGCCCACACTCGTTTTTACCACATTCCAAGCTTTTCCCTTTTCAACTCAGATTCCCAAGCGAAGCCTTGGAAGAGGATTGGTTTCTACAGCGATGCCGAGGAGATCTGACAGCGACTCTCATTCCCAAGGGAAGCAGAGTGATTTCAAGGACAACAGAGGAATATCTTCGGGAATGAAGGATTCCAGGCTGGCTTAGCGCAAGGAATTTTAGGAAAGAAACCTGCCTAGAGCTGCACTGGGAGATCTTTTCCATCCTTCACATCCCGGGAATGTCGCTCCCTCAGCAGTGGCCACGTTCCCCAGCTCAGAAGAGCTGCTGGAAGCGCGACTGGAAAACGGGATGGGAAAAGGGGTGGGCACAAAGTTGAGAGCTCCCAGGTCCCGCTGTCCTGGGCTGCTTAGAAAAACGGGGAAAAGGGATTATTCAATCCATGGAATTCCAGACTTGTTTGGGTGGGAAGGGATCTTAAAGTTCATCCCGTTCGGACTTGACACATCCCATTATCCCAGCTTGATCCAACCTGGCCTTGGGCACTGCCAGGGATCCAGGGGCAGCCACAGCTTCTCCGGGAATTCCAGCCCAGCCCCTCCCCACCCTCCCAGCCAGGAATTCCTTCCCAGTATCCCATCCATCCCTGCCCTCTGGCAGTGGGAAGCCATTCCCTGTGTCCTGTCCCTCCATCCCTTGTCCCAGATTCCCTCTCCAGGGAATGATTCCCATTCACAGCTCCACGATTCCCAACTCCTCTTCCCATTCCGTCTGAAACGAACCCCAAAGTGCTCCCAAATGTTCCCACGTTCCCAATCCAACGCCACCACCTCATTCCCGCTTTTCTCAAAGGATCCTGATGTCATTTTCCGTAAAAAAAAGAACAACGCGAGCACCTGGAGCAGAGGAAATTCCCAACCACTCCCAATCCATCAGCAAAACTCCGGGATCACCAAATCATCCTCAAGCCTCAAATATTTTCCCAGTGTGATTCCAGTGAGGATTTTCCAGGCTGAGAAAACTTCGAAATTCCATTGGAATTCCTTTGGATCGGGGCTTTGAGGACATTCAAGGAGCCTGGGAAGGCTCTGGGTGTGTCCATATGTAAATAATATCCATAGGAAAACATTCCTGCAGCTGCATTCCAGGGATAACAGGATCTGACTGGAATGCGGGAATCCAAGAGCTGGGAAAATCGGGATAAGTCCAGGAAAAACAACACCTGTGTTGGAAATGTGTAAGGAAATCACAACATGGCACCACATCAGAGGAGGATGAGGGCGGAATTCCGGCAGGGAAAAATGCAGGAATTCACTGGGTGGGGTTTTATCCCTGTCTGTAATCCCCAAGGATCCGGAAAAAACAATCCAAGGTGGAAATGAAAACACAAGGAGGAGCTCAGGGAAGAGCTGCAGTTATGGGCTACCAATATTTTTATGGGATTTTTTCCATCAATCCCACAAAAAGTTATCCCAGCAATTAACCCACTTCCCTGTACTTTATCCAAACCATTTTTCCCACAAATCACAGCTTCTCTGGAATGCCTGAGGATCCAGGGAATTAAAAATAATTAAAACAATCCCAATAATCCCATCATTAATTGAGGCATCCCCTTCTTCCAAGCCCCAGCAACAACAACAATTCCAAGCCTAAAAATCTGGAAGCAGAGAGGTCTAAAACTTATCCATTCCATGAGTTTTGCAGGATTTTGGGATCGTTTGGCAACGCTCAAACGGTCTCAGCTCCCAGGAATTGCTGGGAATATCGAGGGTGGTCAGGTTTCCAGAGGAATCCCGGAATTATTTAAGTCGGGAAAGACCTCTAGGATCAGAGTCCAACCGTGTCCTTAAGTGCCATATCCACATTTTTTGGGAACATTTCCTTGGATAATGACGCCACTACTCCCTGGGCAGCCCATTCCGAGGCTTTCCAAGACTTTCTGGGAAAGAACAATTCCTGATATCCAATCTAAGCCTCTCCTGGTACGACTTGAGGCCGATTCCCGGTGGAGCCGCTCTCCCGCTTTCCAGAGTTTCTTGGAAAACCTTCCTCTTTTCCTTTGACCAATTGGATCCAAAATAAAACCTTTTCCCTAAAAACAGCTGTGGCTGGAATACTTGGCTCATTTTGGAGGGAGCATTTGCAGAGCTGGAATAAAAAGATCCGGAAGCACAAATCCCTGACTCCGATATCCGAGTCCAACATCACACACAGGGAAAACTTCCCCATTTTTCATTCCTCAATCCCAAATTTTTTTGTGGGAAGCGTTCCCTTTGTTGCACGGCCGCAGGAGGTGCTGAAGTAATTCCTGCCGTTCCCATTTCCTGGATAAAGGATGCTTTTCCCACCTTCTGCACCCATTCCCAGCTTTCTCAGATCCCTGCTGGTTGGGGCAAAATTCCAGAGCCAAAATCCAGCCTTGGGGATTTTTCCATGAGGTTTTGTTGTTGGAATTAGCTGGAAATGCATCCCCAGGGATTGGACAGCCACTGGTAGTGTTTCAGGATCTTCCCCGAGTGCTTAATCCTGAATTTAAAGCACCAGGAGAGAGGAATTCCAGGAAATCCCAAATTCCTCTGGTGAGAGGCGACCTCCACATTCCACCCTGGGATTGCTCCCTGTTCCCGCTCTCTCCATAATTCCCAGCCCAAGGAAACTCCCAGGAAGCACAAATCCCACATGAGCCCCTTGTGGCGGCATTAACTCCACCTAAAAATTCCTGTGGGAATTTCATTCCTGTGACACTCCAGCCTTAGGGAACAAAGGGTTAAAAAAAAGGAGGGGAAAAAAGGAAATAATCCCAAACATGGAATGGTTTGGGTTGGAAGGAACCTTAAATCCCATCCCATTCCAGCTCTTTTCCATGGACAGGGACACCTCCCACTATCCCAGGCTGCTCCAAACCCGGCCTTGGACACTTCCAGGGATCCAGGGGCAGCCACAGATTCTCTGGGAATCAGCTTTTTCCCATCCCTTTCCTAATTCCCGTGCCTATTCCAGGTATCCATGATTCCAGGTGCCTTTAAACCATCCTTGTATCCATAAATTTAATTAAGGAATAACCCGGCAGCTTCCCAGCATGGATCTCATTCCCATCTCCCTCCCGGCCAGGCCTTGGATGAGCGGCCAGCCAGAGGCACAGCACTCACAGGAGGTGACATTCCACAAAAAAAAAAAAGTGGGAATTTATCCAGGCAAACAATTCCCAATCATGAAACGAAGAGCTGAGAGCGGGAGAGGGGGGACACGCAGGAATTGTCACCTGGAGGTGACACCCGGCTCCCAGCACTGCTCCAAGGCAAGGAAAATCATTGGAAGGAAAGGGAAAAGAGCCCAGAAATCCAACTGAAGATGCTGTGCGGGAATTCTGGATGTGGGACAGCGGGATGGAGCTGGGACACGGATCCAGGAGGTGTTCAAGGTTTTAAGGACGATTCCAGCTCAGCTCACCATTCCCAGTCACCTGCTTGGGGTCAGGGTTGCTCCCGCAGCTTTTCCTGATGGAAACAGCATTCCAGAGGTGTAGCCACCTTTGGAAGCAACGTTCTCTCTCCTCATCCCATCCATAGTTTCCCATTCCCAAAGTATTTGAGGCAGCCAGGAAAGTTCCCCATGGAGCTGGAAAAGCCTCAAATTGCAGCCCCTGTGGCACAACCTCCTCCAGCCCCTCCGGAGCCAATTCCAGGCGGGAGAACATGGAACGGGCTGGACCTGCCCAAACTGCTCCAGTGGCAAAATATTTGCTGCCAAAGGAATTTCCGATGGGATCAATTGGATACAAATCCTCTCCTGCAGGGACAGGTCAGCTCCAAACACATGGAGTGGATTTTTCCCGTGAGCGGGAAAATCCCAGGGAATCCATTTGTGGCTGGGATTGCCCCAAATCTGCCTCTCCTCCTCTTCCCACTGTCCCGTGCCTTGGGAAAATGGATAAATCCAGACTCCAGGAAGAGTTTGGGATGGAAGAGTCCTTAAAGCCCATCCCCTTCCAGCTCTTTTCCATGGGCAGGGACACCTCCCACTGTCCCAGGCTGCTCCCAGCCCTGTCCAGCCTGGCCTTGGACACTGCCAGGGATCCAGGGGCAGCCTCAGCTTCTCTGGGAATTCCATTCCAGCCCCTCCCCACCCTCCCAGCCAGGAATTCCTTCCCAAGATCCAACCTAAACTTCCACTCTGTCCATGAAAAGCCATTCCCTGTGTCCTGTTCCTCCATCCCTTGTCCCCAGTCCCTCTCCAGCTCTCCTGGAGCCTCCTCAGGCTCTGGAAGGGGCTCTGAGCTCTCCCTGGAGCCTTTTCCAGGTGAACATTCCCAGCTCTCCCAGCCTGGCTCCATGTGAGAAGCCTCTTTATATCCTGAAGTTTATTCCATTTTTCCATGAGATCCGGGTGTTAGGGAACACTGCACCCCCTCAGGACTAAAGGTGACTTCACCAATATTCCCAGGAATATTTCCTAACTCATCCCAGGTCCCCTCCAAGGGCACAAATCCTTGGGAATCAGGATTCCACCAAATTAAATCCACAACAAAAATAAAACCCTGGATCATAAAACCTTGGAACACAAACTCCTATTGCCACTGGAATAAATCAAGCTGGGCTCCACTTCCTGCTGCTTTAGCCAAGAAAAATTGGGATTTCAGCCGGAACAGCCCCACTCATCCAGAGAACACACTCATCCCACCGGCGCCTGTTCGATCCCGGAGCTAAAATCTCCAATCCCGGTTCGCATTCCCAATATTCCTTAATCATCTTCCCACGACTTTGTTCCCCGGAACATTCCGACAATTCCAATTCGCACTTTTAAAACTCCCAGGCCTCCCTTCCCTCTTCCAAGGAGGAACGATTCGGCTGCCAGGGAAGTCGGAGCTCGCCCGGCAAAAAAAATGTTGGGAATGCGGCACCAAATGGGCCACTCTGGAATTTGGGCCGAACGACTTCGAGTGACCCGCGGTGCATTTCCGAATTGCCACAAGCGGGAACAGCACATGGATCATCCAGGACGCGGGGAAATTTGGGAATGCAGCCGGCACTTAAGGAGCAATTAAATTTCCAGTGGTTAATGAAGCATTTCTGCAACATCAGCACCCACGGTCCTGCCGCGGGAATCCAGAGAGGGAAAAGCGGCTCTTAGCGGGCTCTCCAAGGGAAAATTCCATTAAAATTGTGGATTAGAGCCATTCCATCCTGGAATTAGAGGGATGGTGACTTCACCGCTGATGGGAAGAGGTTGGGTCACTTGGGGTTGAAACTCATTTTCTCAGCTCCCTCTCCCGGAGCATTCTGGATTGGATTGGATTTTTATGGAAATCTGGGAAGGCAAATTGTGGGGAACTTGTGGGGTGAGGTGCTGGTTGCGCCTCCATTTTCTCCCGGTTTTCCTGCTTGGGTGCTCCCTAAAAAAGGCTGGATGTACAAATCCATGCGAAACAGCTCCTAACAAAGCTGTCAGGAGAGAGGCTCAGCGTGGCTGGGGCTGAGGGAGAAATCCCAAATTAAATGGGAAAAATGAAACTTAAATATCCAAGTGAACAGAAATCCTGGGGAATTCATGGCTTTAGGACAGGTTGGACAGGGCTTGGAGCATCCTGGGATAATGGAAGGTGTCCCTACCTATGGAAAAGGGCTGGAATGGGATGAATGTTCATGTCCCTTCCAACCCAAACCATTCCATGATGAACCCTCTGGATGGGCGTCAATCCCAATCCCAATTTTCTGCACCGAGGATCGGGATATTTAAAATAAATTAAAATAATTATCAATAATAATTAATTCCAGTGAAGGTACAAAGCCAACCCACAAGGATTTGGGTAACCCCACCTGGAGCAGAGCTTCCCACTCCTCAATCCCAAAAAACAGCACAGCTCCAACAGAAATTCCGGGAAGGCAGCGCCAGCTTTGCCAGCAGCACGGAACAGCAAAACCCCGGCGGTGTCAGCAACGCCCACGGAGCTGATCCGAGCACAAAAAGTGCAGAGCGGGATGAAAATGAAACATTTTGGATCATTCCGACCTCGGCTGCTGAATATTCCCATTTTTTTTAGGTGGGAAGTTGGGAAAGAAGAGCGTCCAGGTCTGGAGCTGCCGCTTTGGAGGGGCTGAAGAGGAGGTTTGGGGTGAGCAGGGAAAAACTTGGATTGTGCCTTTGTCTGTGGGACAAATTCCTGAGCCTCAGGATTTGGATGAGGCCAAAGGGACGGTCCTGGCCCTGGGACATGGGAATTCCAAGAACGAACAGGTTGGGTGGAGAATGGATGGAAAACAGGGCAGGAAAGGAGGATTTGGGGGTGTTGGGAGAGAGACCTGAGGTCAAGGGAAGGGATTCGGCCTCTGCTGTGTCCTCCGGAGTTCCCACCTGGAATTCCGCATCCGTCTCTGGGCCCTCAGCACAGCAAAGATGTGGAGCTCTGGGAATGAATCCAGAGGAAGCCACTAAGTCGATCCCAGGGCTCTGGAGCCAGGCTGGGAGAGCTGGGAATGTTCCCCTGGAGAAGGGAAGGATCCAGGGAGAGCTCAGAGCCCCTTGCAGGCCCTAAAGGGGCTCCAGGAGAGCTGGAGAGGGACTGGGGACAAGGGATGGAGGGACAGGACACAGGGAATGGCTTCCCACTGCCAGAGGGCAGGGATGGATGGGATATTGGGAAGGAATTCCTGGCTGGGAGGGTGGGGAGGGGCTGGGCTGGAATTCCCAGAGCAGCTGTGGCTGCCCCTGGATCCCTGGCAGTGCCCAAGGCCAGGCTGGACACTGGGGCTGGGAGCAGCCTGGGACAGTGGGAGGTGTCCCTGCCCATGGGAATGGGATGGGATTTATCCCTTCCCACCCAACCCATTCCATGATTCCGTGATAAATTCCCACCTCCTGCTCCATGGCAGGATTATTTTTCCCAGCCCTTCTTTGCCAGAGTCATTAAGGATGCAAAGGAGTTTTCCATGGAATGAGCAACTGCCAGCCTGCAGTGGGAACAGGGATTTTGGGATGTGAGGGCGCTGCAGCTCCACTCTCTGGGAACTTCCCAAATCCTCTTCCTACCACAGAAACACGGAAAAATTCCCTCTTTAGGAACCTCCTCCTGGTTTTCCCACCCAGATAAGCCAAGGACAGGAGAGATTGAAGCCATCCCAACAAGGATTCTCTCCCGCCCATTCCCAACGTTGCTCCATAATCCCAAATCCACCTGGACGAGGATGCAGCCACGGGAGAGGAGAGGCCCTGAGCCAGGCTGGGAATGGGAGCTCAGGGATGAACAAGGATTCCTTGGATTCGGTGCTGCTGGAGAGGAGCCCGGGCAGCCTCCCACAGGCACCACACATCCCACAGGGAGCTCAGCATTCCCGAGGGAGCAAAGCTCCAGGAGCATCCCTGGAGATGCCTCACCGTGGGAAAAAATGGGATCTCTTCCCGATTGCCAGCACCTGAGATTTTTTGGGAAGAGACTGCCCAGAGCTCCATCACCAGAACAAATTCCAGAATAAAATAACATGGAAAAAAATGATGAAAATATGGAGAAAACTTCCTTTGGAGAAGGATCTCCTCCTCATGGACACCTTGGAGCCGGGAATTTATGGAAGCACAAATTCCTCATGGATGGCTGGGCTGGCTCAACCATCCGTGGCTTCCATCCATCCGTGCTCGTGTCGGATTCCGCTTCCCTACTCCCTAAATTTCCGGAGAGGGAATCTCAGGAGGGCAACCTCGGCATTCCAGCATTTTCCCAGTGCATCAGCAAGGAACAGGAGCACTGGGAAGGGCTGGGAAGCAGCTGGGCAAGGAAAAACGTCCAGAGGATATCAGGATGGCGGGAGATGGGATTCAGGGAAGTGGAATCCGACGGATCCGGGATGAATCGAACGCCTTTGGAAGCACCTCCCAGCTACTGCAGAGCTCAGGAGCTGCAGCTGCAATTTGCAATTTAAATCCTGGAAAATCCATATGGAAAAGAGGGAAGGGATAAACGAGGGCTCGGGAAGCTCTCCTGGAGCATCTCGGAGCTTGGGTTGGATTTTTAAGTGTATGGAAACCTGGGAAGGAAAATTGTGGGGATTTTGCTTCCCAAATCCCATTTGTGCCTCCATTTCCTCCCGGTTTTCCTGCTTGGATGCTCCATAAAAAAAGCTGGATGTACAAATCCATGGAAAACAGCTTCTAAGAAATAAAAGGAGGAAATTTACAATTATCCCTTGGAAAAATCCAGGATTTCCATGCCATGCATCCCTCAGCATTTTTATCCAGTCACTCCAAGCCCAGATTTAATTCCATTTTCCAGAGGTTTCAATAACATTCCAGTTTCCAAGAGTATTTTTCCCTGCTGCCACCATTCTTCAAAAAAATCAGGTGCATTTTTCCACCACCTTCCAGCTGGACAACAAATCCAATGGAAATGAGCAACCCCAGCCTTCAGGCACACGGAAATTCCTTGGATAAAGTCAGGAAAATGGCACTGAAAGGTTATTTTGGCTTTTTTTTTCCCCAGTTTTTTTTTCCCAATTTTTTTCCCCCCACGTTTTTATTTCCCCCCCAGTTATTGGAATTCAGGAAGTTGCCATTCCACAGTCAACCCAGGAAAATCAAAGTGGCTCCTAAATGGAATTATTTTGGCTGGAAAAGCCCTTTCCATGAAAAAATTCCCTCTAATACCCCCTCTCGTGTCAGAATTCCAGCTTGGACTTCACTTCCAAGAGTATTTTTCCCTGCTGCCACCATTCCTTAAAAAAATTCAGGTGCATTTTTCCATATTTTTCCACCACATTCCTGCTGGACAATAAATCCAATGGAAATGAGCAATCCCAGCCTTCAGGCACATGGAAATTCCTTGGATAAAGACAGGAAAATGGCACTGAAAGGTTATTTTGGCTTTTTTTTCCCCAATACTTCTTTCCCAATTATCGGAATTCAGGAAGTTGCCATTCCAGAGGCAGCCCAGGAAGATCCGAAGTGGCTCCTAAATGGAATTGAGGTTGGAAAAGCCCTCTAAGATCATCGCTGCCACCAATCCACGTCCCCAAGTGCCACATCCACAGGGATTTAAATCCCTCTGGGATGGGCACATCCATGGACAGCCCTTTCCATGAAAAAATTCCCTCTAATATCCAAACTGGGGTCAGAATTCCAGCTTGGACTTCATTCCTGAAGCCCGTATTCCTTTTCCTGGTGAATTTTTATTGACCACGGAACTGCCTGGGCTCAGCACCAATCCCGGGTTTTGTGATCCAATGGAAAATGCGGGAAAGACCTTGGCACACCCGGCTGGGAGCCCCAAGCCGTTATCCCATCAACAATTCCAACCAGGAACATTTTCCATGCCACACCCTGACCACTTCCAGCTGTTCCAAGCCCCCAAATTCCTCCATTTTCCGTCCCCTTTCCACTCAAAAAGCAGCTCCCAAACCTCCTCAGGACTAAGAAACAGCTGGGAAATGTAGCGACAGGATGAATATCCAAGATTATTCCACTTCCTCTTGTTATCCCAGAAAAAAACCTGGAAAATCGGATCCCTCTGTCCATCTAAAAACCACCTCAAAAACCACTTTATTCCTGTAATTAAATTATTAAAGCCCACTCATTAACTGCTCTTAACACCCTAATTCCCTCCAGGAGGGGAAAAAAATCCATGGGAAAGCTGATTTGGGAGATTTTCCATGGATTCCTGGCATGGCCATGATGGACTGGATCGCATTTTAGCCCCAAACCCTGAAATCCATCAAAATTCATTTTGATTTCTTCCAGGAACAAAAAAACCCCTCAGCAAGCACGGAGTTTATTTTCATTTTTTCCCTGTTTGCACTCACAGGGATCAGATGGAATTACTGGGATTGGCTACGGATGTGCACATGGATAACCTTGGGAGAATTTCTTTATTCCAAAATTGGAACAATTCCTTTGTCTGGAACTCCCAAAATGAGGTTTTGGGGCTGATCTCAGCTCAGATTTGGGCTGCGACCCCCCAGAATTTGTCCCTAAATCTTTTGGGGTGTGTGGATAAAGGAGGGAATCATGGAAAAATGGGAATTGTGGAATGGTTTGGATGGGAAGGGCGCCTCAAGATCATCCAGAGTTTGTGGCTTGCTACAAATACGAAGAATTTGTGTCCCAAATTCAGAGGATTTAATCCCAAACGTGGGATTTGTAGGAATAAAATTCAACAGGGAACAAAACCCCTTGAAATCCCAATTTTTAGAAACACCAGGAATCCCAGCCAGTCCCATTATTCCAGTCCTCCAAGTCAACACCAGAAGGAAAAATCCAGAGCAGCCCCAAATTTCTTGGAAAGGTTCAGAAGAACCTGCAGAAAATCCAACCCAACGTTCCCAAGGATCTGGATGAGCTCCTGGTGTTCCCAGGACAACAAGGACATGGAAGAACCCGCTCCAGGATCATATTCCCAACACTGAATCCTGATGATGCTGGAATGAGATCCTGGATCTCCTGGAAGGGGTGGAACTTCCTCAGGAAGAGTTTCCAACCCTGGAATTGTCCAAGGATGGGGTTTGGAGCACCCTGGGATAGCATAAAATATCCCTGGCTGGAAAAAGATGGATTTGAAGGTCCCTTCCAACCAAACCGTTCCATGATTCCGCCACCATCAATCCCAGTGTTCAACAATAATTGGATTTTCCAGCTGCTCCCGTGGTTCTGATGGATGTTCACCCCCCGCTAAATCCACAATTTCTTGGCTGGAATTAATTAATTTGGATTTATTTGTTGTGCTGGGGAATAAAATCAACACCCGGAGCACTTTCCCAACGGATATATCACGGTGACATCCCAAAATCTCCGAATCCGAGGAAGAGCAGCACAAGGTGTTCCAGGGGGAAGTTGGGAAGAACCAGATGGAGCTTTTGGGAAATTTCTGGAATTTTTTTTCCTCCTTCACAAGTCATTAATGAGCAGTCGGATCCTCCGGGGATAAGATGGAAAAATCAGCTCTTGGATATTCCGAGGACCATCGTGGTCCTGGGACGCGGCCGGAGAACAGGGAAAATCTGGGATCACGTGGCTGTGGTTGGGTTCCTCCCCAAAAACCATTCCAGCGCCACCAGGAGTTATTTATGGAATGCACAGCCTGGATCGAGGATCTCTGCCGTGTCCTGCTCAGGTTTAGAGGAATAAGAGAGAGGAAAACATGGAATGAGGAGAGGCAGTGACCGATATTCCCGCTCTGTGGGGATCCTTGGAAAGCGACTGGGACTGATCCAGTTAAAGGCTGGAGTAAAATGGAGTTGGGAAAACGCTCCAAGGGCTGGAGCTGCTCTGGAGCCAGGCTGGGAGAGCTGGGAATGTTCACCTGGAGAAGGGAAGAGCTCAGAGCCCCTTCCAGGGCCTAAAGGGGCTCCAGGAGAGCTGGAGAGGGACTGGGGACAAGGGATGGAGGGACAGGACACAGGGAATGGCTTCCCACTGCCAGAGGTTGGGAATAAACCCCGGGAGTGATCTCCCCATCCATGTGGGAAAATCAAAGGTGGAATTTCCTCTCCGACACCACGAATCCCCTTTTTCCCGAGGAGTTTGGAGGAAAAAATTCCCATTCTGCCTGAGCTGCTCCAGATCCTTGCCCATTTCCAGCTGCTCTGTCCTGACCCCCTCCCTTTCCCGCTTCCCCACTCCCCCTTTTCCAGGCTCCCCATCATTCCCCCCACAAAACTCCACCAAAAAAACCTCCAAATTCAGACTTCCAAGAGTTTTCCCATCTTTTTTCCTGAGGCACAGCTGCTTCCTGCAGGGATGAGGGGTCTGTGGGATAATTTGGCTGTGGATAGGACCCAAAATTAAATCTGGGCCACCCCACAGAGCAAAACCCCAACAATGCAGGAACCCCAAAACCCCCCTGAGGGGAGCAAAACCCTGCTCAGAGACCCAGGAAAATTCAGGATTGATCCTAAAATAAAAGCACAGCAGCGAATCCCAAAGGGAATTAATTCCTGACATCTCCCAGATCCATTTTAGCTCGCAGGGATCAGGGAAAAGATCAAAAAAAAAAAACCACGCCACAACGCCTCAGCCGGGTTTGTTTTTGGGGTTTTTTTGGTCTTTCATCCTTTTAGAGCCCCCAGAATTCCTCCAGGATTAAGGGGGGATGTTCCTGGGATGTTTTCCCGATCCCACACTGTGCCCTGAACCAATTTATGGCATTTTTGGGATCCCTAAGGCCCCAAACTCTTCCAGTCACACAGAAAACCCCACAGAGGAGGGAAAATTCAGGAAGGTTTTGTCCCCAGGCAAAGGATTCTGTGGAATTCCAACGGCAGCACCTGGAAAAAGCAGGGTTTTCCCTGGAAAAGAAGCGTTGGAAGTGTCCAAGGCCCAGGATTGGAGCAACCTGGGATAGCGGAAGCGTCCCCGGGCATGGCAGGGATGAGCCTTAAAATCCCTTCCGATCCAAACTATTCCAGAATTCCGGGATTCTAAGAAAATAACATTTTTCCAGAAGATAATTTGGGAATATCCTCAGCACCGACCGCCCAGGACCCACATCAGACGCCCGGATTCCATCCCAAATTCCCACCTCTCCCTCTGTTTAAGAGGATTTCTTTGGATTTCTTGGATGCACTTTGGAGAATTCCAAGGAAATTTTAGGCAGCACCATCCTTGGATTCCCACTTTTCTCCAAAATCCTCATTTAGAAATGGACCAAGCTGACAAACCCTGCTATGTATTCCCTAAATTCCCAATTTTTCTGCATTTTTCCTTGAAATAAAAGAGGGAAGTATTGCCCAGGACCTCCTGGAAATCGCCCTGGATTTGGACAGCTCCAAGCTGATGGAATTCCCACCAAAACGAGCTCCTGGTATCAGCTCTCCCAAATTTTCCATGAAATCCAAATGATCCTTTAATGCTTCTTACAGTGATTAATAGTCCCTCTTTTTTCGTCAGGATTTTTTCCCCCCTTAAATTCCATAAAACCATTCCTAAAGGTTTTGGAGGCCAAGGAAATCTGGATCCAAGGGGAAAAAAAATGGGAAAACAGCTCTAATTTCCACTCCCTACTAAAGCTTTTGGATTCCTTGGAATTCTCCATTTTTCCCATTGCATTCCCTTCCCAACCTAAATATTTCCATCACATCCTCCTTTTAAATTCGGGAATAAACTTTCTCTTCCCACAATTTGAGAGCTTTAACTCTCAAGGAATCCTGAGTTTCCCTGGATGGGAACATATCCTGCAGTTCCAACCAGGAATTTGGGAAAGAGGAACAGGAACCAGCCCCGAGTTCCCATCAGCCCTGGGAAATCCCTGGGATATTGGGGTCAACTCCAAACCCTTCAAGGTCTCTTTCCAAATCCCACTTTTCTGGGACAACGCTCAGTTTTCCCATGGGATTGGAGCCACCAGGTCCCAGTTCCCCATGAGTAATTTACTCGGGGTTTGCTCCAAGTCTTGGAATCCCAACCCAACAATCCCATTCCATAAAACCTCTCCCAGCCTGTCCAGGGAATTCCTGGCAGATGTTCCCCCATGAGCTTTGGTTCCATCTGGAAGAGCATCCCAGGCAGTGGGAAATTTTGGGAAGGGAAGGATTTCCCTCACCCCCAGCTCCAAGCAGGAAATTTTGGGAAGGGAAGGATTTCCCTCACACCCAGATCCAAGGGGGAAATTTTAGGAAAGGAAGGTTGTTATGGACTTCCCTCACTCCCAGATCCAAGTGGGAAATTTTGGGAAGAATTTCCCTCACTCCCAGCTCCAAGTGGGAAAGTTTGGGAAGGGAAGGTTGTTATGGACTTCCCTCACTCCCAGCTCCAAGTGGGAAAGTTTGGGAAGGGAAGGCCATCCTGGATTTCCCTCACTCCCGGATCCAAGGGGGTTCTGCTGCAGCCAGGGCTGGATATTTTTCCCACCAGGACCACCACGGAAAAGCTCCAGAGGTTGGAAATTAAACCTCATCCTGTTTTTCAGGAAAGCACTTTTCCAGTCGAAAACAGGAGCAGGAAAACACCTGGATCCATCCATCCTGTGCAACACCAGGAATTTTCCACCCAAACTTCATTCCTGACCAACCAAGAGGTGGAAAATCTCCAGGAATGGCAACATCCACATCCAAACATTCCCCTGGAATGTTTCCATGCTCAGGATCCACCAGCTCAGCTCCAGGATTCACCAGTTTATCCCATCCTGTCCCAGATTCCCGGTTTTCCCATCCACAAATCCCCGGACAGCTCAGGCAGAGCACGTGGAACTTCCATTTCTCCTAAAAATCAGCTGGAAAATCCCACCCAAAAGTGAAGAATTCCAGAGCTCTCCCAGCAAACACGGAAAGGACGGATCCCATTTATTCCTTAAACACCCCCACTGAACGCCCGCCTTCATTCCCACAATCTCCCAAAATCCCTAAAAAATATTCGGGAACTCCCTTCCTTCGGCACACCCAGGAAAGGGCTCACAGGGAAGGTGGGAAAACCCACAGGAGAAATCCCATTGGATTTCTCCATGTGGGAATTTGGTTCCAGGGTATTGACACAGCACTTCTAAAAAATTCCGGAAGTTTGAGGGATTTTTTTTTGGAGCACAGAGTAGCTGTGGGCAAAAAATGTTCTTTTTCTCGGGATTGGGATCGCAGCGGGAAAATTCCGGGGGTTTCGGTGCCTGAGGTAAAGCTGAGCTTCCCTATGAGGCAAAAATAGAGAGATTAATTAAACTAACGAGATCCAATTAGTGCTCGTGGAGCTTGGAGCAACTTGGGATCCGGAAAAGCATCCCTGGCCATGGAAGGGGTGGAATGGGATGGGATTTAAGGTCCCTCCCAACCCAAACCATTCCACGGGGGAATTTTTCCCCTCACGTTTTATTCTTCGAAAGCTTTTCAGCCTGGCTGGCCACGGATCGCTGGGATCTGCTGGCGTGTGGAATTCTGCATTTGGAAAAGTGCAGGCATTGCCTGGATGCTCCCAGCATCCCAGGAATCCATGGGTAGAGGTGAAATCCCACCCCAAAAGTGTGGAAAGCGCTTCTTAATTCATCCTTTCAGCCCCATTTTCTGCTGGCACAAACCGTTCATGGAATCACGGAATATCCCGAGTTGCAAAGATCCCGCAGGGATCAAATCCAGCTCCTGTCAATCCCAAGAATCCCAGCTCCATCGGCACCCACATCCACGTGCCATTAATTAACTATCATTAATTAATTGGTGTCCCAGTCCAAGGTCTGATAAAGCCGAGCTGGGATCAGGAACCTCTGGTCAAAGATCCCACAACGATCCAATCCAACTCCTGGTCCTGCACAGGAAAAATCCCAAAAATCCCAGCTCCATCAGCACCCACAGCCAGGTGCCATTAATTAACTGATCATTAATTAATTGGTGTCACAACACAACAAACTTAGGTCTGAGAGTCCAGTTGGGATCACGAGCCCCTGGTCAAAGATCCCACAAGGATCAAATCCAACTCTTGGCCCTGCACAGGAAAATCCCCAAAATCCCAGCTCCACCAGCACCCACAGCCAGGTGCCATTAATTAACTGACCATTAATTAATTGATGTCCCAAACAACCCGGGTTTAATAGAGCCCAGCTGGGATCACCAACAAAGCCAAGCAGCAAACCCAGTCTTGCTGATCCCAAATAAATCGTTCCGATCACCTCCAGCTCCCTTCCCGCCCCAGTATAAAATCAGGAATTCCCGGAAAAGGCCGGGATTTCTCCTGTGGGATTGGAGAGCGGCTCCTTCCTCATCCGCCCAAGTCGTGGCCCCACGTGGGATCATCCTTCCCTCTCCTCCCACCACACTTTTGTCCCAGCGAGGAAAAGGACGGATTCCGAAGGCGGGTGTATTCCATGGATTCCTGACAGAGTTTTGGAACAACAGGAAAACGTCTCACAGTTGTGAGAGCTCTCGGAGCGGAACTGTTCAGCTTGGAAAGGTCTTTTCCAAAATACTCCCCAGAAAAAATGCAGGAAAATAAAAGCACCAAAACCAGAACAATTCCCAGCACATTCCCACTTTTCCAAAACCTTCTGATCCCGTGGAATAATTCCTGAAAGCTTTGGAAGGCACAATTTCTCCCAAACCCTTCCCCTTGCTCAGGTTTGACCTCAGTGAGCCTAAATCAGCCACACCCCAGAGACTCCAAACTCCTTAAAAACCTCTTTTTTCCCTGGAATTCCATCAATCCCTATGGAATAACCCAGAAAAGCACCAGGCACAGCAATTCCAGAGGCAGCACTGGGAGCAGAACCCCCCTCCAGCCCCACAAAAGCTGCTCCAGGACCTTCACTCCAAACTCCCAGAAAAACCCAGAGCACAACAAAAAACCCCTCCTTATCCATGTTTTAATTTATTTGGAATTCATTTATCCAGGAAAACACCGGCTTTTCCAAAACCCTCTGATCCCCTGGGATAACTCTTGGAAGTCACAGTTTATCCCAAACCCCACATCCTTCCCCTTACCTTGGGTTCAACCTCAGGGAGCTTAAATCAGCCCCATCCCAGAGACGCCAAACTCCTTAAATCCTCCTTCTCCTCCCTTTTTCCCTGGAATTCCATCAATCCACATGGAATAACCCAGAAAAGCACCGGGCACAGCAATTCCAGAGGCAGCACTGGGAGCAGAACCCCCCTCCAGCCCCACAAAAGCTGCTCCAGGACCTTCACTCCAAACTCCCAGAAAAACCCGGAGCACAACAAAAATCCCCTCCTTATCCACGTTTTAATTTATTTGGAATTTAATTGATTTATCCAGGAAAACACCGGATTTCCCAAAACCCTCTGATCCCCTGGGATAACTCTTGGAAGTCACAGTTTATCCCAAACCCCACATCCTTCCCCTTACCTTGGGTTCAACCTCAGGGAGCTTAAATCAGCCCCATCCCAGAGACTCCAAACTCCTTAAAACCTCCTTCTCCTCCCTTTTTCCCTGGAATTCCATCAATCCACATGGAATAACCCAGAAAAGCACCGGGCACAGCAATTCCAGAGGCAGCACTGGGAGCAGACGCCCCCTCCAGCCCCACAAAAGCTGCTCCAGGACCTTCACTCCAAACTCCCAGAAAAACCCGGAGCACAACAAAAATCCCCTCCTTATCCACGTTTTAATTTATTTGGAATTTAATTGATTTATCCAGGAAAACACCGGATTTCCCAAAACCCTCTGATCCCCTGGGATAACTCTTGGAAGTCACAGTTTATCCCAAACCCCACATCCTTCCCCTTACCTTGGGTTCAACCTCAGGGAGCTTAAATCAGCCCCATCCCAGAGACGCCAAACTCCTTAAAACCTCCTTCTCCTCCCTTTTTCCCTGGAATTCCATCAATCCCTATGGAATAACCCAGAAAAGCACCGGGCACAGCAATTCCAGAGGCAGCACTGGGAGCAGAACCCCCCTCCAGCCCCACAAAAGCTGCTCCAGGACCTTCACTCCAAACTCCCAGAAAAACCCGGAGCACAACAAAGAATTCCCCTCCTTATCCATGTTTTATTTGGAATTTATTATCCAGGAAAACACCGGATTTTCCCACACACTTTTCCCTCCCTGCTCAGCAAACAAATTATTTCAATAAGGAATAAAAACTCACGTTTGGAAAAGCAGGATAACCGGAACACCACAGCCCTGCCAGCTCACTCCAAGGTTTTTTTTGGGAACTAAACCCAGCTCCCAGCCTGGCTGGGATTTAAATGACCGTCAGGATGAATTCCAGGTGGGAAGAGTTAAAAAAATGGGAATGGGAGCAGCTCTGGTTGGATAACGAGGCACTTCCAGCTGCACCAAATTGGGATAATTGCCATTTTTCTCCATCTCATCCCTTCCTAGAGGAGGGAGAGCTGGGAAAACAGAGAATGACTTTATCCCATTCCCTGAGGAGCCCAAATTCCAGGTTAAAATTCCGGCTGTCCCAAAAACTCCTGTGGCAGCATTCCCGCATGGATTTGAGCCTTGAAGTGTAACACTTCCCAAACTTCTGGATTGCTCCATCTTCCATCAAAATAACGCTAAAAATCAGGAAAAGGGAAGGCATCCAACGGCCCGGGAGCGGAGTTCCCAATTCCAGGGAAAATCCTTTAATCCTGCGGCAGAGCCCAATCCCTGCAGCTCCCCTTCCTTGGGAATATTCCCTTTGTTCCCAACTCACATTCCAGGCTCCTGAGCTGCAAAGATCTCCCAGTTTTTAGCTCAGGGGGAAGCTGCTGGTGGAATTTCTGGGATGGGATCCACGATGGAAGTGGATGGGATGCAGTGGGAATATGGGAATGAACAACCCCCATCCCATCCCATCCTTTCCTCTCCTTCCTCCTGCTCCTCACTCCCGTCTTCCCTTTTCCAGCACAAAAAGCCACGGATGGCGCAGCTGGGACGCCAAAAATCCCTTTTTTTTAAACTCCTAAGGAAATCCTGGAATTTTTCAGGTCATCCCTTCACTGAAGCAGATCCCAAAAGATTTTTGAGGATGGTGGAAAACAGAACTGAACTTGAACCGTTCCCGTTTCATCCCAAACATCCAGCGTGTGGCCAGGTCGGATCCAGGATCCCAAAATCCCCTTTCTCCAAAAAAATTTCCTTCCCAGGTATAAAAAATATGGGAAACAAACAATTTCTGTCCCTGACCCCATCCGGGGTAGGGATGAGTGGGATTATCCCGGTCCTGGAAGGGGGAAGGAGCAAAATCCTCCCTGCTCATGGAGATCCCAAAGGGAATTTCCCACTGGAGGAAGAGGATTTAACGGAGAGACCCCATTCCCTATAGGAATACACAGATCCATCCATAAAATCCATTTATAGGGTAAAAGAAATCCGCTCATCCCTTCACCCGAGGAGATCCCAAAAAATTTTTGAGGATGGTGGAAAACAGAACTGAACTTGAACCGTTCCCGTTTCATCCCAAACATCCAGCGTGTGGCCAGGTCGGATCCAGGATCCCAAAATCCCTTTTCTCTTCCTTCCTCTTCCTCAGCCTGACCATAACTAAACTGGATTTTGCTCTTCCGAGCCCCAAGAACTTTAATTTTAGGGTTTTTAGGACTTTTCCTTGCCAGGTTCCCTCCAAATCTCCCTCGCACGGATCCAAGGCAACATTTTGACCCCGCAGCACAGGCAGCCGAGCAGGGATGCAGCTCCCGGCATTCCAGGAGGATCCTCCGAGCTCTCCACACATCCCAGGATAAACCAAACCTCGGGGAAGTTTAGGCTCTGCTTAAGTCCCACGCATTTACCCAGCTTAAATCCGATTTAAACCTCGACATTCGCACCCCAAACCCCAAATCCCCACCCCGGGGCACAACCAATTCCTGACCCCACAGACCAGCGGTCACCAGTCCCTCCTTCCCGGGATTCCGGGTGTTCCCAGCTCCTTACCCTCGGCACAACGCGATCCGCGGGAGCAGAGTCCATCCCAATCCCTTGGCTATCCACGGATTCCGCACGGAGCTGAAGCTCGTCCCAGAAATCCCAAACATCCGCGGCACGGAGGGAGGAGGAGATCCCTGCCCAGGGCTCAGGGAAGAGTTAAAATTCCCAAGGATCCGCTGGCTCCAGCAGAACTCCTGGAGCAGGCGCCGGAGGAGCGCAGCTGCCCCCGCGGCAGCGCATAATTCCTTCCCTGTTCCCAGGGAAGCTTCCCTGGCACAATGTCGGGAATTGTGCGGGGTTAAAGCGCCCCGGACAACGCCGGCATTCACCCAGAGGCGCCGTGGAAATATTCCCCATGGAATACCCTCCATGGAAGTACCCTCCATGGAATATCCTCCATCTGGGACCGCTGATCCAGAGGTTTTCCCTGATTGGTGATCCAGAGGTTTTCCCTGGCCGCTGATCCAGAGGTTTTCCCAACAAGGACCCAGCCCTTCTAACGAGCCAAACGCTCTCCCTCCGAGTGATTTCCCATCCCTCCTTTCCTCCTTCCAATCCACTCGCTCCACCCGTAAAAATGTTGGGAAAGGCCAGGTCGGAGCAGCCGGAGGCCACTCCCAGCTCCAAAGGCAGCGATCCTTAATCCCTCCGGGATTTGGGCGCCAGGGAATAAATCCCAGCATCACAAAGAGGCGGCCGCAGGGGGCAGAAGATTTTTCCCAGATCTTTCTTTCCCAGATCTTTCCCAGACCTTTCCCAAACCTTTCCCAAATCTTTCCCAAATCCTTCCCAGATCTTTCCCGACGCCGTCTGCCCCTGCTCCAGCTCCCCCAGGATCCAAGGAGCTCCAGCAGCCTCCCCAGTCCAGCCGGATCCCGGGAAAAAGGGGCAGTTCCAGGCTTTGGGATGCCAAATTCCAACCTGGCTCTTTGGAAAACCTGCAACGAGCGCTGAGGCCGTTGGATGACATTTGGTGCTTGGATCAAGCGGGATAATTTCCCTGGAATTTCACACGTTAAATACCTTCACTTCCAGAGGAACCAGGAATTTCCCTGGAATTCTACACGTTAAATACCTTCCCTTCCAGAGCAATCAGGACAATTTCCCTGGAATTTCACACGTTAAATACCTTCATTTCCAGGTTTTTTCCACCAGCCATGGGAAGCCTCGTTGTTCCCAAAGCTGCGGGCGTTTCTCCCAAAATTCCCCACGCCCGGATTTGGTGCAGAGCCTCAGGAAGGCTCTGATAATTCCTGAGAACGGTCCATACTCATTCCATGTGTGATTCCAGGAAGAATTTCAAGCCACCCCGAGGTCATCCGATACTCATTCCATGTGTGATTCCAGGAAGAATTTCAAGCCACCCCGAGGTCATCCGATACTCATTCCATGTGTGATTCCAGCAGGAATTTCGAGCCATCCCGAGGTTATCCTGACGGGATTTTGAGACCTTTTCCCTACAGGATTTGGGTTCAAACAGCACAGGGGTGACACGGAGGGGTCACTGCCACCCTCACACCCTTCCCCTGTCATCCCTGGCGTTCCCAGCCATGGAAAACTCATCCTCGGGGTCTCCCCTGCTGAATTCCAGCTGAAATCATGGAAAAATTGCTGAAAAACTCGGCAAGGAGTGGATAAACCCCAGCCCAGTGTCCCAGGATCTCAGAGGGGGCTGCACCCCCCGTGGGACCCCAGCAGGATCTCACCCAGCGGATCCCACAGCTGCTCCCAGATTCCACTCGGAATCAAGTTCCCGGAGTCAGGAAGTGTTGGCTTTGCCACTGGAGCCGTCGCTGGAGCCGGGATTGTCACCCCAGCGGCCCCTCACTCCAGCAAGGTCCCCCCATTCCCAGGATTTTTCCAGCCCCCATCCCAGAGGTGGTGGAAGCACTCAGGCTCTCCAGGCTCCCATCCAGGAATTCTCTGGGCTGTTCCTCACTCCACAGGGCACAAAATGGGAACGACTCCGGTGCCGCACTTTTCCTCCCCTTTCCACGGCGCATGACTTGCACCGTTAACAAAGCAGAAAATGTAGGGATTCGGGACAGGATGGTTCTCCTTTCACCCAGCTTCCAAATTCCAGAGGGAAAAACGGCTCAGCGAGGAGGCCGACGTGGGCACGGAGAGGTTTGAACAGCTCAGAGGCCGCTCAGCAAAAAACTGGGAATTTTGGGAGAGTGGAGAAGGGATTTTGGGGTTTGTTTCTCCCCGGCCGAGGGGATTCTTTGGCCAGGAAAAGGAGCGGAGCTGAGGAATTGCACAAATTCCCAAGGATTTCGGCAGCTCCGCTCTCCCCCATCCCCTGAGGAAGCAGAACGTGGCACGGGGCCCGCCCCGCTCCCGGTTCCGTGCCGGTTTCCCTTTAGGATCGCAGCTTTTCCACCCCAGCTTCAGCATTCCGACGGAACACCGGGAAGTTAACGAGGAGCTGCCCAGCCAGACACCACGGCACATTAATCCGGACTTTTATAGGAACTCGGGACCAGCAAATGGGGGATTTATTTTGCATTCCAGGGCGGCGGAGCAGCTCCCGGGCGCTGCCGCGCCGGGCGGGCACGGGCGGTGCCCTGCCAGGCTCTGCGCCAGCATTCCCTGCACCTCCAGCAGCGCCGGAGCCGTGGGAGCATCCAGGGCTGGGAAGCGAGTGCCCATCACCAGGGAGAGCCGTGCCAAGGACGGGTCCTCCCGCGGGATGAGCCAGGGAGGAGCTGGAGCGGCAGCCGGAGTCTGCAGGATGGGGCTGAGCCACCTGCAGGGCTGGGAATATCAACAGGGAGCAGGGATGGATCCCAGCCTGCTCCTTCCCCTCACGGAGAGGGGCTCTGGAGCCGTGCCCGCTCCCGGAGGAGCACGGAAACAGGGAATGAGCGTTAACACGGCACGGCACCTCCCCGGCAGCACCAGGCTGGGAAGCAGAGCCGCCAGGCTCTCGGAATCCTCAGCGAAGGGCAAAAAAAAAAACTTGTTCAGATCCCACAAACCCGTTTTCCCCAAAGCAACAAGATCCCAGCAGGCTCCCTCTCCCAGGCTGGGGCTCACTGTGGATCACCCACAGGGTCCAGCCTTCCCAGCTTTCCCAAAATGGCCCTGGCGCACCCCGAGCAGGCTCCTCGGGGGCTGCAGGCGCAGCCCGGGCTTGGAATTTTTTTGTCCACGTTCCCCAGCCGACCTTCAGCAGCGAGCGAAGACACGGAAATTCGCAGGGCACCGCTCTCAGACACGGAGCAGCCACGCTCGGCCGACTTCCCAGCGCTCCCCCCGCTCTCAGCAGCCCTCGCTCCCCGTCCTTAACCTAAATAAAGCCGTCACACCGCGCCGGGGGGAGAGAGCAGCAGCACCAAAGTCCCACTCCGAACCCCGGCGTGCCATCGGAGCCGAGCCCGCATCTCCTCCCCTCCGGCCCCCACCACGCTCTTCCCGAACAAGCCCTCTCCTATTCCAGGCAGCTCGCTATTCCAGAGCATCCAACAATATGTGCCTGTGTGCCGGGGGGAGGCAGGGAGCCGCTGCCAGCGCCGATATCCGCACCCAGCCACCCGTCCGCCGCGAGCCGAGCCCCGCAGACATTCGCAATCCCCAAAAATGTTGCACAATTAAGGAATAAAAAGCGGGGTGCGTCTCTGATTTGGGCTCGCTTCCCGGTGGGAGGCGAACGCCGAAGTGCGGGAGCGGGCGGGCTCGGGGGAGCGAACGGCGCACGAAGCGTTTAACGGCGAACGCACGGAGCTCCCTGCTCAGCCCCGGGTGCCGGAGCTGCCGGCAGCACCGCACCGCCGCCGAGCCCCGCCGCGCCGCTTACATAACCCCCCCCGCCCGGCCGGGGCAGCACCGGCACCGGGCAGCGCCGCGGGGGCAGCGCCGCAGCCGGGGCAGCACCGGGGACGGGGCAGCACCGGGGATGGGGCATCGCCACAGCCGGGGCATCATCAGAACCGGGGCATCGCCTC
The DNA here is from genome assembly GCA_013397775.1 of Eulacestoma nigropectus. Classification (NCBI taxonomy): domain Eukaryota; kingdom Metazoa; phylum Chordata; class Aves; order Passeriformes; genus Eulacestoma; species Eulacestoma nigropectus. Next base: position 758,607 of record VZTE01001275.1, read on the forward strand.
AGCCGGGGCATCACCAGCACCGGGGCATCGCCACAACCGGGGCATCACCGGGGCCAGGGCATCGCCACAACCGGGGCATCACCAGAACCGGGGCATTGCCTCAGCCGGGGCATCATCAGAACCG
>VZTE01001276.1:6818-18974 GCA_013397775.1 Eulacestoma nigropectus
GGGGCCGGCGGGACGCGCCCGGCCCTTCGCAGGGGCTGCGGCAGGGCCGGCGCTGGGCCGGGGCGTTCGCGGCTGCTCCCGCGCCTCTTCGCGGTGCCCCACCGCAGCCTTTGGCCGAGCTCCTCCTGCCGCGGGCGGCTGTGCCCGCAGACCGGGAGCTGCTTATTCAGCCTCAGGGTCTGACCCGTAACGTACACCTTTGTATTTAATTAATTGAAACTCATGTTATTTTCAGTAGAGCTCGAGGGATGTGAGCGTCAAAACCACAGAGTATCTTGAATATTTTTTTCCCGTGGACTTGTGCGTGAATGTGTAAAATATTTGCACTAGTCCAAACTTACTATAGCAGGCTGACTCTTTGCCCATAAAATGTTAAATCAACCATGACCAGACTCATTTTCCCATGTCAGCCAAGAGGACTCTGTAAATCAACACATTAGGGCTTCGCTGGGTTAGAGCTGCGTGTGCTTCATGCAAAATGGCCCTGACAGTCGCTCTCTTGGTGCTGTGGTTGTCAGCCTGTGGCTGGCTGCAGAATTGTCAGGTGGCAGCAGGAAACCTTGCAGGTAGAGTGCAAAATCATTGGCGATGCAACGTGCAAGAGACTGACAACTGGCACAACAGAAGGAAATTATATGGGTTTCTTTACCTTTTAACGTGACTGTTTTTAAGACTCATGTATGTTTTGCAAAGCCTGTTGCACCAGCCTGAACGGCTTAGAAGAGCCTGTGTCTCCCCGAAGGCCTGCTTAGTTGTATGTGAGCAGAGATGTTCTGCAGGCACTTCCTACCATCCCAAGATGGAACCCACGTAGAAGCCATTGCAGAAAAGCTCATCTCAAGGCTGTGTGATAGCTCTCCCTGGAAGCAAATGAACACAGTGGATAAATACAGCTAAGAAAAAATAGCACTGGCCATATGTAGCTGTGCCAAAACGACCACGACAAACTCCGTTCTTTGTTCAAGAAAAATAATTAATCCCCCCAACTCTAAGCAATAACTGTTCTGTAAAAAGCCTCAGCCAGCCAGTCCTTATCTAAACCACTATCTCTGGGTAAGGGTTCAGATACTGGAAAGCTTATTTCTGAGTGCTAGTAGGTTGAAAGGAACAGGAGACATAATACAGCATATAACAAAATAATATCACTCCTTACTACCACACAACAAATACCAGTAATTACACACATTGAATCAGATTAGATTCAGATATCAAGGTAAAGCTTTGTGCTATATTTCTTGAAAGGGGCCTCAGCTTAGAGAAATCATTATCCAGTGCTCCTTGCTGGATTGCCTCCCACTCAGAGGAGTGACCCAGCTATGACCCAGAGTTGGAACACTTGTGTGTAAATTTAATTTTCAGCATTACATCATTTCAACTGGAGTCTTACCTCTTTGCTCATTGTTGTGCTATGTGGCTTACCTGGAGGTAAAGAAAGAAAAGATAGTAAGAAAAGGTACAAAATACTAGAAAATGTAAGTTCAACTTATAAGTGCACACACAGTCACTTCTATCCTGTGGTCAAGTGAGATGAACTTACTGAGCCTCCAGTAAGGTGAGAGGAAAAAAAACTTACATGATTAGTTTAAAATCTTACAGGATGTCAAAAGGAACTTTTGAGGGTTACTTATGAAAGGATAATACAAACTCTGCTTGCAAAATATCCCATGTTTAAAAGAAAAAGCATTAGCCAAACAAGTGCCTGTAGCAGCATTTCTTCTTGATCACTACTCTCAACACCTGAACAATGAAAACTTGTTCTTCTATATTCAATGTACTTTCTAAGGGGGGTTTTGCATGTTTGCTGAGAATGACTAAGCACACATGCTATTTCATCTAATTGTATTTTTTTATTTTTCATTAACTGAGCAAAGTGTTCCGCTTTATGTAATTTCTTTCCCATAAAAAAACCTCACCCCAAACAGATTTCTTTCTTCTTTTTCTACATCATTCACAGAAAATTCATATCCTTAATGGATGACAAAGTAGGCAGTAGCATGAGAGTGTGAAGAGGTTTTTTCCCTGATCAGTTTCATTCAGGTACTCCCAGCTCTGATAAATGTACTACATTTAGTGTCATGGGTAGAGATTAAAGATGCAAGTCCCTACAGTAAATAAGTCTGTTCTAGTAAACTTCTTAAACTGTGGCCATGGATGAACAGAGACTAGACAGACTTAGTGACACTTAAGTTTCATTTCCAGGTCTACCATTAACAGTGTTCAACCATATTTGTGTCTTTGCATCTATAAAACAGAGTCCTGGTATTTAGTTTTCAATTACAAAGAGCTGTAATCAGGATAAGACAGTAAATGCTTTAGTGCATTACCATGGCATAAAAATACAAGAACATAATCTCACAGTGCCTGTAGAAAAGCTCCAACATTATGCGGTGTGACTTGCTGTATAATACCATAGTCAAATCAAGAGGATCAGCTCATTCCTGTTTGAATGCCATGATTTCTTGTCGGAATTAAAATGCTGGTGCTGCTGCAAGTTCTATGTTTTGCATTACTCAGTCACCAGAAACAAACATGCATCATCAAGGTTTCTTATTCCTCCACTGATTTTCAAATTCATGAAATGATGTAATACAACTTATGCATGTAATGAGGACAAATGTTTGGTTCTTTGAATTAGTAGTTGCCACACATTTCTATAATATTTGGAGTTAATGTTCTTATTGTTTACGTCATATTTTTACAATATGGTGTTTTTACCCATGACCTTGAAATCATGAATAATTATGCTAGTAGGACAAAGGTACAAATGCTATTATTATATAGCACTGGTAGTTTGTTTGAATGTCATTAATATACAAGGGTAAAATCAATTAGCAAAACACCATTTTTGAAATGTAATTTATTAACACTGTATAGGAATATTCTTTGGTTGAATAGCTCTAAGACAGAGATAGTACAATAGCATTGTGGCTACTTCAGTTAGGGCTTGCACCTTTTCTCCGTGGACTGAAAGATGAAATTTTCTCATTTACTTCTATATGAAAACAGTTGCACAGTGGTAAGCAGCTGTTTTGGTTCAGTAATCACCCACTGTCTCATTCCCACATGAGCTGTATTGGAACCTCCCAAATTTAAGTGGGATGCCTTCATATTTATTATGGATATTTAATATCAAAGTACGTTAATAAGAAAGAGGAATGATTGAACTGAAATTATAATATTTAAGAAAAACAATAAGCATAACAACACAATTAAAAAAGGTGCTTCACTTTCTCTGGACTGTTGGTATCCATTTGTATCTGTTGTTGTTAATAATAAGTAATGTTCATAAATCAAAGGAGAAAAAATAAGAACTTGATGCCATTTTTTGTTACTCATCATGAAAACTATGTAGAGTAGACAGGATTTTTTGAAAGGGTATATTTCTAATTACAGCAGTCCTATAAACAACTGTGGAATTGTAATGGGCTCTTTATCATGAACGTAAAAGCTATTCTTGGCCGGAACAGTCTCCTTCTTTCAATATGCCTCTTAAAATCATTTGTGCAATAAAGACAACTGGAGCTCAGTTGTGGATATGGAGATAAGTTGATCTTGATTTTTTTGGCCAGCATTTGAAGTTTCTGTGACTTGGGTGGCATGAAAATCTCTGTTATGTGCAGTAGCAAAGGACAAGATTAGTTCAGCTGAGTTCTGGGTGAGCAACCTGGTGTAATGGAGAGAAAAGTTGAAAGGAAATACAGTTCTTTCCTGTGGCAGTCTGTAGTTCTATTTATATATTTATTATGGAGTAATGAAAGCAGTAACATTTTTACAGTGAACAGTAAATAATCATGGGATGCCAAAATACCCAATCCAGGGTAGGGTATATTTATGTTTGTAGTATATACACACACAAAAAAGGTGCTACCTCTTGGAGGAGTGTTGGGCTAAAGATGGTTTGGTATTTTTTACACAATCTTGGCTGCATGTCTCTAGATAGATCAGTAGTGCCCTTGTATCTTCCCAGAAGGCCTATGTATGCTTGCTTGTGCAATATTATGAAGTACTCCAGGAAAAAAAAAAAAAGATCTTTAGCAGCCACAGATTTCTCCAGTTACCTGTCCTCAGCATGGGCACTAGAATATCAAAAGGTCTCTTGCACTGGGGACTTCCTAAGACCTTGAAAGGCAGGGTGAATGTCATCCGTGTACGATTAAGAACTGAAACAGACTCCTGAAGTACAGAAAAATTAATTTAACAGTTATAAAGACATCAAATTGATGACAGCAGAGAATGAAGTGCAGAATGTCCTCCCCTGCCTTGCCAGAATAATTAGAGAGGAGTTCATTCATATCCTCTCTGTTGTTTCTGCAAAAATACCAGTCGTGTGACGGGACTTCTGCCATAGGGATGCCTACGAATTCAGCTCACAGATTATTTAACAGCTGGAGAGTGGCAACATCTTTGATACAGACTTTTAGACAGTAGCCGGTGGTTACTGGCTCCATGTTTGAACTTCCAAATGTAAAGTTATTTGAATTTTTTACCTCTGCTCATATACTATGGATGACTTTCATTCTTTGCCCTTTTCTTGCTAAGGATTTTTGCTTCACCTTTAAGTGACAAGTTCAGATATGAAGTTCTCGATTTTTGTCAGTTTAGGTCAGTTGTGAGCACAGTTTTTGGATTAAAAATGCTTAGTCTTCCACCCTTTTATTCCATATAAAATAAAATTGCCTGAAGATATCCACTATAATCTGATCTATGATATTCTGATATGTATGCTATTAACTTTAACATTTTTAAATCTTAAATGAATATATGATATCACTGTTTAATACAAATAGATCTGAATTATCATAAATATATTTAATGCATAATGCATGTCACTCAGCTATTATTGTCATTAGTGGATAAGGAACAACACTGGGATAATTTATAAAAGAGAAAATAATTTCTCAGTAGTTAGTGTTTTTCAGGGTGTTGGTTTCTAGTAACAACATTTTGGTCATAATACATTTCTAGCATAACTTAAATGACTTGTGCAAATTACTGAACTAACCTGAGCGCTTTTATTATACCTGAAACACTGCAAGTGTCTTGCATTATAAAAATGTGTATAAAACCAGTTTAGCTCTTTTGCTCACTTCAAGTCAAACAGTAAAATATATTTTTCTTGCTTTCAAAGTGAAAAAGCCCTCCCCTCACTCCTGTGTGTGAATTGTGATGTGCCAATGAGTTGGAGAGGAACCTTAATGATAACTCTGTTTTCCCCAATAGTGGGGAATCCTTAAATGATAGAGATTTATGGAGAGAACAAACATCTCAAGTGAAGGAAGGAGTATAGCTCAGGCACACTGTGGGCTGCAGTGGTGCTGAACCCAGTGTGACTGCTCCGGGGGAGGGTGAACTGTCACTGCTAGGAGCTGGTAAAAAGCTTTTCTATAGCTTTCCCATGACTTTGAGGTGTGCCAAGCCTATCAGAGGCTGTACCTACCCTGTCAGTTTAAGATACTCTCAGGCTTTGCTTGCGTACACTGTTCACTTTTAGGCTTCCCCCTGGAACAAATAATTTCCTTCCTGCTAACAGAAAGTTTGAGGCTGGTTTAGCAGGCAGTTCGCTTCATTGAGTACTGCACTGGGTTCATATAGACTCATGCTGGGTTTCATTTTCTCTATTTATGTGAGGTACAGTAATATCCAGAAGGCCTTGGATATTCATGTGTCCATTTAGTGCCATCAGACATGCGCCACACGTTTTATGTCTCATACCAATTTGTAGAAATCTGAAAGTAATGTGGCCTTTAATTTTTTAGCCTTCTGACTTCTAACCAACGACTAAACAAAACTATGATGTTGTATGGACACACAGGTATGAAATGAGACCTGAGAAGATCTGGCTTGCTGGAAGTAGCCCAGGCCAGTGCTGAGGGAAAGTTTCTCAGTAGCACACAAGAAGAGGTGACTTGGTGGCACCTTGACTTGGCTGCTTCCAGCCATGGAGATGAGCATCTTGAAGGAAAAACCCTGACAGCTACCCACTGAAAAGATAAGGATGTCAGTAGTGCCCTTGTATCTTCCCAGAAGGCCTATGTATGCTTGCTTGGGGAATATTATGAAGTACTCCAGGGAAAAAAAAAAAGATCTTTAGCAGCTACAGATTTCTCCAGTTACCTGTCCTCAGCATGGGCACTAGAATATCAAAAGATCTGTTGCACTGGGGTGGATGACAGGCTGCATGGCCTCAGGAACCTCTAGCTGATACAGACTGTGCAGGGGTAGAAAACTGGTGTTCCAGACTTCCTTTACGCCAGGCTGATTTTCCCTCTTGAAGGCGCTGGGGCTGCCAGACACCATAGCATTATGGCTGTCCTCTAGGTGTCCTCTAGCAGGTTTTTGGCATGCTGGGAGCTGTCACTAACTGATACACTGGGTCAGACTGCTTTTACAGAGCACACCTGAGAGGTCGTGTTAGACATGAAGCCTTGATTAAGTGATTACAAGATATGCACAGTACTAGAATGGCCCATGGCTGGAGATGGTGAGGGACAGTCGTGGAGCCAGTTTGGAAATCAGCCCATTCCACGTAAACAGGACTTGGAGCTGAGGCTTTCTTCTCTTACAAGGAAGAAATACAAGGGCATTATAGACATACTGTTAAGTATCTGGCTCAGAATGTCAATGACAATCATAGTGACTCTCAAATAAAAGAACATTAACCATGCAATGTTGGGCATAGAAAAAAAATGAGGTGCCAGAACAGAGGTTGCCTCTGCACTCTTGGTTCTGTTGTTTAGTTCATGGACATGGTAACAGTCTTGAAGATACAACATGAAGATTAGATGATATCACCTCTGTATCATCCCTGCCTCATTTGGTGCAAAATCTGCAAGACAGTGAATGCCAAGAGATCGTAATTTGTCGCTGACCCCTTTGAGAGGTGTGGTAGCAGCACAATATAGCAAAGTAGCCTATTTTTCCTTCACCCACACGGAATATAGAGAAGTCTGATACAAAATGAGAAACCCGTAGTTGTTTCCATATCAAGTTAGAGGACTAAAAGCAATAAAGGATTATAAGTGTAGGTATTAATAAGAAAGCACTTGTAAACCAGTAAATTATGAGTACCAGATATTAGTACTAAAAGCATACAGAAAAGTTATGCAGTTATGCTTGCTAATAAGGGTTACATTTAGGATGTGCACCTGCAAACACACTGGTTTGCCATTTTGTAATCAGTGGTAATTATAGTACCTCAGCAACCGGACAAACAGGATGACCTTTATTTTGCACATCAGAATATAAAATTGAAATAAAATTATTTTCTAGGGGCATTAGACTGGCAAATTTGATAGAATTAATATGATGTGACACTACAGGGTTATGTTAATTGGATACATTGATTTTTGTTGTTAAAACAAGCATAAAGTAGCCTGGACTTACCTTAGGGGAGCCATCTGAAAAAACCTCTCCAAATGGTACAAAGTGGAAGTTCTGTTCAATGTGAGATGCTTAGCCTGGCTTGGGGGTGGGGAGAGGCAAGGTTGGTATGGGCTGTACCTCTGGGCCACTGTTTTTGCTTTGCTCTACAGGACCACATCTTGTGGAATTTCTTGTAGAAATCTCTTGATCATATGTATTCACCTCTCTCCAAGAAGTTTGTAAAGCAATAGTTTGTTTCACAAGAGAAGATAGAAGTCCTGTAAGAGCCCACACTTTTGTCCATTGATTTTGCCTTTTGTTTTTATATTTTCCATTCTACAAGAGGGAAAATACTTTTCATTTTAATTACACATAGAGAAATGATTATCATTCTAGGGTTTTATCCCCACTCCTGAGTGGTTTTAGCAAGATAACCAACCTTTCAAGCTATCCTCAGTGTAACTAACTGTAAAATTGGGATATTAATGCTTAATTGAGATGGGTATAGTAGTGCTTAATTGATTAATATATGTAAAATGTCATGAAATTTGCAGGTGAATGACATTTTAGAAGTGTTAGGTAGGACTTTCTTTATATTTTAACATAACCAGTATAAACAGTAAGAACTGATCATTATGAACAATTTTTACAAACACATTTACTTATCTGTCCACTGAAAGACAAATTATTGTACTGTACAGTGAATACAATTTGAAGTAGTAAATGTAGAATAGAATTAACATGCATTTCCCTTTACTAGAAGGAGAAGATGAATGCTAATAAATTTCCTTGTAGATAAAAATTTGGAAATATTATTTTCAATATGTCAGTTTATGGGCCAGTATGATGAAATATATATATTCATTATATATAAATGGTCATTAAGCTTGAAATAGAATCTCTAAAATCTGTGGACTTGTCAAGTCTTCTTTTTTGCTCACTTACCTGTTTAGTTGATGAAGGTTTTGGTCTTTTGTGCTTAAACAGAACAATTGTTAAATTGTTAATTGTTAATTGGTTAATGTAAAACAGACACCCTCAAACTTTCCAGGTAACAAAAGATTTTCAGACCTGTGGTTACCTTAAAATTAGAGCTTTTTTCTGTTTGTGATAGTGTGGACAGTTCTGTAGCTTCACTAACATATGTATTTTTTCATAATGAAAAATTAACGGTAGGGAAGAACGGTATTTAACATCTTGCTATGCTTTTATAAAAATTAAAATATGGAATAAACAGAAATACTCATTGTGCTGCTGCACCTTTGAGGTTACTTCACCAGCTTTTTTTTCCACATTGTGAAGAGTTTAATGTTTTTTCAATTAGTTTTCTTTTAAGTCAGACTTGTACTTACTGTAAGATCAGAAAAAGAGGAGAAAAGTATCCAAGTTAGCTATTAGGTCCAAGGTGGTTGGGATTTTCCACAGGAAGCTCCACATGCTGTATCCAGGGTACTGTATCTGAAGTGTGTGTCTGACAGCATTTTGAGATTACAAGGCTTCAGTACCATGTCTGGGATGCCAGGTGAGACCTTTCCTGACTGTGTGTTACCATTACCATGTGAACCAGGCTGCACCTTCTCAAGAAAAGAAACAGAAGTTTTAATTACTAAAAATCTTAGTGAATTTATATAAATATTAAATATAAATATTTTAATAGGAGGTTAATGAATTGACATAAGGTTAAACAAGCTGATAGGTGCTGCTTATAACCATCCATGACTGCTACTGCATAACCTCATCTTCAACACATGGTTCTCAGACTGTACAATTCTGCAGGTCCTCTTACTGCATAGCATTGCTTTGAAAATTAGTTACAAACAAAACCTTCTTATAAAGTACAGCCTAATGGTTGTTTCTTTCTTGTTTCAGTAGGGAAGTCTAAGTCAACTGACAAGTTCAGAAAAAAATGCTAGAAACTTGGCTGGCTAATCTGGATATTTCCTTTTATCATGAGAATTAACTGTGCATATTTCTCAAGAGTTTTGGGCTGAGAATAAAGTAGTTTTTGTTGGTTACTGCTACTTCTCTATGAACTCAATTTGTGAAACTGTGTTTTATTCCTCTGTCCTTTAGTCCTGATCCATAATGATATCTGTTATGACAGCTTCCTTTTTGCTGGGTTCTGTCAACATAAATCAAGTTACTCCAATTAAAATCAACAGAGTTGTTGTTGTGGTAGGTTTTTTTTTTCCTCCTCAGAGAGGAAAACAATTTGCAAAAGTTTTATGAATAATAACATTTTAAACTTCCTGAACCTTTTTTCTATGGCTTGGTATGAAGTCTTTTGTAATAATGTTGTGACTAAAACCACAGCATTATCTGTGACTAGATCTGTTAGCCTTCAGTTTTTATTACAGAATTCACCCACCCTTGTCTTAACAAGGTACAGAATATTCTGCATGCGACCCAAATGTAGCACAGTGGTCTAACTCATATGGAATCATGTGAACTACTCTGTCACTCAGATTCATCAACGTAGTCATTACTAGAAATAAATCCCAATCCAGAACCCTGCAGTGTTTTTTGGTTACGCCAAGTTAATGGTATTAAAGTATGCTGCACTGTCAACTTTGAAATGGGAGATCTTACACCATCATGGTGTAACACATGCTATCTCCATTTTGATCTAGAGACAAACCCTGGGAGAGTTTGAACTGATTTTATTTTTGATGTCCATTCAATCATTGCCTTCTTTTGCAAATATGTCCACTGGTATCTGTTTCTGTTTGGATTTTGTAATGTGGGCATTTCTCTGCTTGAACCAAAATAATTTGTTCCTAATTAGTCATATATGTTTTCCAACACCATTCGCTGACAGTAGCTTTACTCACCTGAGTGAGACTCCAGCAAGAAACAGAAGCATGGAAAACTTTATATTATATTGTTATCAATCTTCTACTATATTGTTACCAGTCTAATTTCATCTTTACTTGAGAGGAACATTTAGTAAGCTGAAGCTCTGAACCATTCTCTTGTGATTGTGGAAAAGGTCCCCAGGATGATGGCCAAATATCAGTATGTTTTTGGATACTTTCATATGTATGGGGTCAAAGTTGGATTCCAAAATTAAGACAAGAATTTTCTTAAGTTTAGCATTGGTCTGTCTCTAATAATCTCTGCATTATAAACAGGAAATCTCTTTGGTTTTAGTCTGCTGTTTCTTCTGTATTTCTCACCAAATGAAGGCTTATCGAAAGATTTTTATTTTTTTTGTTATTTGTACAGATGGTTTGGAGACTAAAACATAACATACAACTTATGGAGGACCACTCTGTTCTCAATGAATGATGCATTACATTGGCTCAGCTACTTTCTTTTCACTTTCCCACTTGGATAGTGAGAAGGGTCTAGAAACACAGGTTTTTGTAAAGAAGGAGTGGAATACTACTGGCAAAGTTTTAATGAATTTAATCCTACTATCACAGGCCTGCTTGACTCACAAGTTGGAATTTTTTCCCTGCGTTTCCTGTTCACAGTAATGCCATTTTCTTGTTAAAGAACAGTTTCTGCTGAAAATACCTTACCCTGCACTGGGCCCCTTTGTTCTTGCACTTGCTTAGTCATGACTTTTTAGGTTTTGAAGAACTGAACATTGTGTGGCTGAATTGTGATAGATGCAGGAGAACCTGGAGAACCTAGGACAAAAATGTCTTGTAGGACCAGCAGGTACTATAGAACCTACAGTCTACAATTAGGCACTCTTTCTGCTTCATCTTACCTAGGAAAGGGGATTATGCATAATACTGGATTTGAAGGATTTCTCAGTATATTTTTTATGCAAGCAGAGTAGAAGAAAGGAGTAAAGCACTAAAGTCACCATTCAAGAAGAGTGAAATGAAACTAAACCACCTTGCTTTCCCATGCACTCTCTCACATTTTCAAGAAGTGTAAAACCTGTTTCTTGTAGTTTTCATGTTTATGTATATCTCTCTATTTTAATAGACAGTATATTGCTCAGAGAGACCTCTGTAACTTTCAGCTCTTCTCTCTTGCATCATGTGTGTGCATGTTCTTTTCCTAGTAATGTCTCCAGATGCAGAATTAATGCTAGCTGTGCTATATTTATCCCTCCTCACCCGGAAGGATGGGTGGATGAAAGTAGTGAGTGAGTAATGGGAAAAGTTGCTGTTTAACAATCTGCAGAGGATGGTGGCTTTTGTTTGGGCTCTGTTCTTTCTTAACCATCCAAATTGTTAGCAACTTCCATACATTTCTGTGGGAATCCTTGGTACTTACTTGAAAGGTATAACGAAAACCAGCAACTGCTTTGGAACTGAACAATAGGGAACAAAAATATTTGCTACTTAAAATACAAAAGGTATTCCACATTGAAGTGTAGGAGGTTGACTACTGATTGGACTTTATTCCTGCTTACTACTCTTCTCAGCAGTGATATCACGTATCTGTTATCTCTATGGAAGGCTGTGGTTCTCCCCTTTGCTGGTATAACCTGCTCAAAGATGTAAGATTAAAGAATGAGGCTGTGAGAAGCAGGGAAGGAACCTGTTTGCTAATGTCAGGTATTCCCACTCCTTGGCTTGAACTCCTTCCTGATCATAAAATTTGCTGTTGGGGTAAAGACACATCTTTAAAAGCATGGCTCTTAGGGGCACAGGGCCCCATCCCATGTGTATTTTCAACAGTATATGCCTATTTATAGATAGGTCTCTCTTACTATGCAGTGTTGTTTGCAAAATAAGATGCAGAATGTGTCTTCTTGCATGAATTAGATGAATATAGTTCTTTCTGAGAAAATAAAATCTAAACAAAAACCCAACAAAACAAACAAAAATC
>VZTE01001276.1:26448-47011 GCA_013397775.1 Eulacestoma nigropectus
CCCCGGCCGGCGCGTCCCCGCCCCCGGCGCTGGGAGCGGCTGCCCCAACTCCGCGCCGGCTCCCGCCGCTCTGCCGGTGCCGCTCCCGGTCGGTGGGTTGAGTTTCCAGCCGCACCGCGCCACGGGACGCCGCGCAGGTATCGCCTCTGTCGCCGCCGCGCTGTCGCGAGGCCGCCGAAGGAAAAGGGCTGAGGGTCCGTCCCCGCCAGCGCCGGGCGGCCCCCGGAGGTGTGCCCAGAGTCCCGCGGCCTGGGGGTGCGCTCCCATCGCTGGCGGATAACGGAGCGCCGGGGCCGGGCTGCGCTGCCGCTCCGCCGCTGCCGTGTGCCGCTCACGTGCAGCAGGCGCGGCCCGAGGCTGTGCCCTGGCGGCAGCGGCTCCCGCCGCAGCGCGCTCCCAGCGGGATCTGCTCCGCCACGGAACCGCGCTTGCTCTGTCGGGCTGGGGGAGGCCGCGGAGAAGGACTGAAATCTGCTAAATGTTGTTCCTCCTGAAAGTGAAACACTGTGTGCGTTTCGTTTTGGTTAGAGAGAAGTTGGGAAATGTAACACATCCTGCTGGCCTTTACCCAGCGCCTTGTATGGCTACTGAAAAAAATTCTGGCAAAAAATTGATGACATTAGTGATGAACCTGTGGCTAAAATTAGAACTTTTTTTTTCACTCTAAAGAGAAGGAAGTGTCTCTTATTTTTGAAAACGGTTTGCCATTAAACCAGGATGCTGCCCATCTAATTGCTTCTTTAATCTGGTCACTATTTCTGTGTAGAATTCATGTAAGTGTGTGTGTGGTATGAAGACAATTGGCGAATTTTGCAGGTGCTGCAGGAAACAGTTCCTGTGGTCTCTGTGGTGCACTCTGGCACTGAGGGACATGCTGCCTTCTTTCCTTGAGCCCCTTAATTTGGCTATGTGCCCACTATATAATTGTCTGACAACATAGAGTAAAATGTAATGCTCAGCTGACTGGAAATATTCTCCAGATATGATTCCCTTCAATGGGAGAGAATACGCAGTATTGAGAGTTCATACATGACCTTTTTGGTGACATTCCTTAATAAAGACGTTACTCTATGGGTTATTAAGATTACAGTATCATTGTAAAATGGTCACAGAGACTAAATGGTAATGTCCTCTGAGACTAATGCAGAAGAGAGGTGCAACTGCTATTGACCGTTAACATACGTTTTAAATATTTTGTGAAAATATATCTTTTTCCTGAATTGCATACAGTGTGTTGAAGAGTCTGCAAGAATATCTCAGGCCTGCGTAGCCTATCTGATGCTGGCCTTTGTGGGAAACACGGAACATTTCGGTGGGGTATTGGATAGGACACCAGTAATGACTAACTGTGACCAACCTGTACTATATTTGATTTGGAGAATTAAGCCATTGAAACCTCTACATCCAGTTTTTAATCCTGTGTGATGTTCTGTGACTGGTATAGAAAAATCTAAGAAATCTGCTGTTACTGATGTGCCTTGCAGCCAAAGAGCTGGAGTCTTGGGAAAAGTAAGCTTGCTCTCATCTCTCAGTGGTGACATCTTTGGATATGTACTTGGAAGCTCATACTCATTTTGAGGGTATTTTTGGTGGAAGCAAAAGGAAGAATACTGAATTATGTACATTTTACTGTTTCCCGAGTAGATGATTTTGAACTGAAACAATGAAAATGAAGAAATATTCTTCTTTCTTCTGTCAACTGAGGTCTTATTTTATATCAGCATTGTTCAAAGACTAAAGAGCAGAAGAGTGGGGAAATAACTCTGGAAAACTTTTTCAAAAAGGCTTATCATGTTTTGCCTTGCTGGCGGTTGCCATTGTTCTTACTGTAGAGTTATTTGGTATCTGAAGCAAATTCATGTGTGGAGTGTAGAAATATGAAGTTGAATGCCCTTTGTATGTTTCCTGAAAAAATAAATACAATAGTTTTAAATTGAAAAATACTCTTGTACTGTGAGTGTGCTGAAGTGGACTCCATGGAAGTAAAATGCCTTTACAAGGCCTCAGCATTAAAAGGTCATGATAACAGTATGTCGTCTGTAAATATGCCTGTGAATAATCTGTTTGTACCAGTTGTGTAAATGTATTTGCATATTATAACAGTTCAAATGCTGAAGCTTTGCAACCTTTTTTGTATTTTGCCTCCTGTGTGCTCTAAACTACATTTGTATGAACCTTTTTCTTCAACTTCTGTTCTTGTGGATAGAGCTTTTATGGCCAGGTAAGTTTTTGAAGCTGTGTGTAGCAGGCCAGAGTCCCCTGCTCGTTCTCAGCTGCTCCTCCCTAGGTGAAAAGCAAAGTGAGGATCTGTGCTCTTGCTATGTTTGTAGTTGCTCAGGACAGTCTTGCCCTCCTAGTGTTAATAGGCATCATATTTTAGTCATTTCTGTTTCAACGTGTTACACTGAACCAAATGCTTAATCTAAAGTATTATTAAGCTAATGTGATGTCTTTCTCAAAGGGTTTGCAAGCATTAATTTAAAGAAATCTACCGTTCAGTGGAGAATGAAACAATTCTTTTATGCATACCTTTGTGTATGTTTTAAAATGCATTGTAATTATCTTAGATGTAAACTGGAGGAAAACCCTGACATATTTAATTTAATAAATTCTGCAAAACATTTTCTGTTATGTCCATTAGGATGCCAACTATCCAAAACAGTTCCTTTCCCTTTTGTTCTTATATTTGCTCAAGTTGTATGTATGTCTGGTAGCAGAATATATTGCAAGAGCAGGTCTGATTTAACAAGGGGAAGAAGTTGTTAAACTGAGCTTGAAGCTACCTGTTTTCTGCTCATAAAAATTATTTCACTGTTGTCAGCTTTATCTGTTGAAGTTATTGAACAAAATGAATTAAATGGGATGCCATATAGTATTATCAGTTGCAATCGTTTTCAGAGCATAGGAGATCAGGATGACTTGCAGAAGTACATACTGTCAGTCTGTTCTGCAGAGGAGTCTCTGTTTTCACTGAAGGTGAAATACTATCAGAACAGTTTGATGTACTTTTTTTGCATATTTTTCATCTAACGTATTTTAGAGTAGTGGGATATGGTATTGAAATTAACTTTACAATTAAGCATGTGGATAATAACAGTATTGTATAGAAAGTGGTCTAACATGGTGCTTAACTAGCAAGTTGGCCATTAAGGGAAACTAAGATTTCTGCAGCATAAAATCTGAGATGTCAGTATTTTGAACACTGAAAGGATGAGCCAATATAGACGCACAGAATTTGTGACAATAGTTTTGAAAAGCTTTGTGGGGTTTCTTTGAAGAAATCAAACCAATGACTTCTAAAACAGTACAACAGAAATAATAGAAAAAGTTTAGCTGCTATACTTTTTGTGTTTTTCTGGAAATACTATCACTCACTTCATCCTGACTAAAAAGAAATAAAACCAAACAGAATCTGAGTAGATTGGTTTTTGTGCTACCACTAATTCTTCCTACGTTTGCTTAAGATGGGTTAGATGGGCTGGTATGAAAAAGAGAAAAGACGTTTACATGTACTTGAGGGGTAATGAGAAGAGTGATCTGATCACAGGTGGTGAAGCCAGAAATCCTTAAGACTTCCATGACTGTCTGAAAAGAGGCTGCAGGCTTCGTTTTTCAGGTCATGGGCAGCCCTCTTGCTCTGTCCCTGGTATGTTGTTGGGAGTAAGAATTTTCTCAAGGAATGGTTAGGAGGATGGATTGACTGTACAATGCTTAGGTGTTTCTACACCAAAATTTAGAAAACAATCTTTGTTTGTTGTGTATGGAGGGCCAAACTGGAAGATCCTTTGGATGGCTTCTGATCCTTCAAACATCAGAATGGTAATGCAAAGTAACATTAAATCAAAGTATTCAGAATGAAATAGAAGAAATGTGGTATATTTAATTTGAAGTATTTTTACCTGGAAGGAGCCAGAACATACATAAAGACTACAGATGTAATAAATATTTAGTTTATGGTATCAATAGGAAAATGAAGTTATGTGATAGATTTTATAGCCATAAAACTTACGTAGTTTAAAACTGTAATGACAGTTCACTGTATTGCATGTTTTCATTTTATCAATGAGACAGAATCTGGAAGGGAAACTAAATCTACTCATGAAACGTTTCATTGTTGCTTCCAATTCTCAGGTGTCCTACATTAGTCAGGACTGTGAAGAAATTCCAGAATTCCTAGGAAGAAAATATGGACATATGGCAAAAAGGCTAGATCTTAGCTTCAACTTGTTAAGGTATGTGGCAGTATATAGATTTTTAAGTGCAATGTGGAATACCAACTCCTAAAATAGAATATATTTTTTTTCCAAGTAGAAACTTGTGTGTCGGGTACATTTAGTTGTTATCAAGTGGACGACACTGTTTTATAGGTAATGTTTGTCTCCTTTTCTTCCACACTTGAAGCACAAATAACCAGGTGAGTCTGGAAAATTATTATGTGTTAACATATATGATGCCCATTGAGAAGCCTATGGTTTGTTCTCTGCTTAACTTGGAAAATAAGTGTCGTTACCTGAAGAAGTGAAGAATGGGATCAAAAGTGAATTTTCCTTAACCAAAACACAAGTAAGTGTGTGCTTCTCCGTTTTTTAAAATTTTATTTATGGACCTCTGGTTATTACTATAAATGCTTTGTAATGCTCTTTTCCCAGATGATGTGTTCTGTTCTATGATTTTATTTTTGTGTATCTGTGTAGTTAAGTGCTAAAGCTAAGCACAGTTAGAATTTGTAATTCCTTCTGAGTATTTTAATGTATGCATTGATTTAGGATTCTGTAGTATTCCTGTTAGCTACTACAGTGTCCCATTTCCTTTAACCCTTGTAAGAGAGCCTGGTGAGGTTCAGCAGAGTAACTTTCAGGTGGAAAAATATGCAGGTAAGTAGGGAGAAAGAATTGGAGTGCAATTGTCTGTTTAATAAAAAAAAAAAATAGGTTTGTGGAGATAGGGTTGGACTCATTAACTCATTTTCCTTTTATTTTATTGGGGGTAAGCTCACAGTCTGCTTGTGACGAGTAATACAAAAAGTAGTGTGCTGGTGCCTTGTTTTCCTAGAAGAAACAACCATTGATTTTAACTTACTTAACGCTCATAAATGTTCTTCTGAGCCTCTGTCAACTCTGAAAGACTGAATCCTACATGTAAGAGGTAGCAGAGCAAAGGAGACACTGAATCTGTGGATTGTTATCTTATACTATGACTTTGTAACTTTGGATATTGTAATCAGAAAAGAGAATTTTGCTGGGGGAGGGGATCAAATTGTAATTTTTTTCATTTTGTCATAAAGACAATTCAAAGTCTGTATGGGTATTTAGATTTAACGTAGTGACAAGACTGCTCCTTCTTTACGTTTCTGGGAAAAAAAAAGTGTTTGTTTCTTTCAGTTAATGCATGATTTGAAGAACAGTTCTCTCAGTTTGTTTTATTTCATAAAGTAAAATAATAACATTAAATTTGGATGTAAAATACCACTTCAAAACTGTGATCATATTTCCATGGAGAGCACAATTGGTGGTGTATTTCTGAAATCTGTGTTTTCATTCCTTCTTTCCTTCTCTACCCAAAGCACTTAGCCTATTTTTCAGAAGGGATATAATTTGGTTTTATTGAGGTTTGGGGAAGAACAATCAGCTTATGATGTAGGAGAAATTGTAGTTGTAAATCTGTAAAAGTATTTTAAGACCAGAAATCAGATTTGGGAAAGGGGAGAAGTGGATTTTTTTTTTCCTTTAAGAAGCTAATACTAAGTGGGATGAGAGCAGTAATGGTTTCTCATTTGAGCAGTGCTTAGATTTACTAAGCATATAGAAACTAAGAGTGAAGTGTTTATGGTATAGTAGCTGTTCACATTGGTCTGCTCTCGTAGGTAAACTCTGTACCTGCATATTACAGAGAAAGTCAGACAAGATATATATATATATATATATGTCATAACCTTAAATGAATGTGAATATAGAAGAATGTCTTGAGCAGCTGTGGAAGGAAGTGTAATCAGTGTCAACTTCTTTAAACAGGTATTATTGCTTAAAAATCTTAACAATGTTGTAGTGTAGCGATGAGTTTTATGATTTTTACCAGTAAATGCTTAATTTGAAAAGTTTGATATGTTGTTTTCAGTAGGGAAACAATATCTACAATTAATGTTGATTTAGAAAGGAATTTGATTTTCTAGTATAACTTGCTGTCTCTTGGTGGAAGTGTAAGTTGAGTGAAGAAGACCAAGGGTGATCAAAATATAGGAAAATATGGAGAGAATACTGTGTTTTGCTAGCACAGTAGTTACTTGCAGTAAAGATGTTAGCTTTCATTATAATTTGATTTGTTATTGGATGAGAGTTTTTGTGTTTTTTGAAAGGAAAAAAGAAGACCAAATGTTCTTATGTGTGGTGGTTTTGTTACTTGGATTTCTCTGGTTATTTACTTTTTGCTTGTGATGTATCCATATAACAGAGGAGGGAAGGGTTGTCATTGGATCTTTTGAACTCACACTTTAATGCAGAGGAAAGTACGTTTTTCACCACTTTTTTCTGACTTCAGAATTCTTCTCAGGCTAGAGCCCCTTCCTCTTTCTTAAATAAAATTTAGGGTCTGTGTAGATGCTTAATTACTTTGCATCAGATGTGGTATAACTAATAACAGCATTTGATACATAATCACAAAAAGTTGCTTTTGTGTCTTTCTTATTTGCCTTTTCCCAAAAACTAGTGTTGCTCCTTGCTCACCGTGCGCAGTACATGGATCCAGCTCTTCCTTCTGGCAGTCAAAGTGACTGTCACCAGTCACAATGGTTACACATCTCCCCTTTTCCCTGTGAGGGAAAGGAAAGAAAGAGGTGAAAGGTACAAGGGAACTTATATGGGAATGTTAGGAAAGAGCAGGAGTAACAGCAGTTTGTTTTGTGTGAGGCAAAGGGGAAAACGTGTGTGTCCTTAAAAGATGCGGGCTGTAATTGGCAAGATATGGTGCCACTGGATTTCCTCCTGCTTACGTCTCTGGCAGAAGGAAATCCTTCAATCCCGGACATCTGTAGTCCACTTGTGACTTACTTCTTTTTGTGCCATTTTCATTGCATTTCATTGATTTTGTTTGAATACGTTCTAATACCTTGTGTTTCCTTTTGGGGCTAAGGGGGAGTATGAAGAAGACAGAGCAGATGTACAGCAAAAGAACAAGAGGCACTGGTCACAGCTGCAGCAAGAGAATTTCCAGCCACCACAGGGAAGGTGGAGTGGAAGAGGTGCCTAGAGAAGCTGTGGAATCTCCATCCTGGGTGATGTTTAAAATGTGACTGGACAAAACCCCAAGCAACCTGATCTAACTTTTGAAATCCCCCTGTTCTGAGCAGGGAATTGGGCTAGATGATCTCTAGATGCCCCTTCCAACCCAAATGATGCTGTGATTCCGCAGCTTTATTGATGTGGTCATAATGTCCTGAGTTGTAGCAGCTCTTTTGATTTGATAGTGATTTTCAGCTATCTTAGAAATGAACTGTTTACACTGTGTATTTTCAGTAAGGCATGTTTCAGGAGTAGAGATGTTTTACTTTGGAAATCTGCTCCTGAGCCTCTCATGGCAACTGTATTTGATAGCCTTCCCTAGTAACAGAGTCCTTTCATAATGTGTGGAAAACATTCCCCACTTCTCATTTTGTGAAGGCATAGAGTATGGGAAGAAGAGACACTGATGTGTCAGTGTTAGTGTTACCTGGACGCTCTCTAAAGGATTTCAAGGTGGAGTGACAATAGTCAAACTATTGTTGATCATTGAAAGTTAAAGATTTCATTAAAAAAAGAAAAAGATAAGTAGTAATCACTGGTGAAGGAAAGAAAGCAGTAAGTGAGCAGGAAGGATCTAATAGAGGTAGGGAGTAGAGATTCGGATGAAATACAGAGATTTTAGTTTAGATGCATCTTGCTGTCTCTGGGAAGAAAAAAATCCCAAATAACCCACAACTTATTCAAAGCTTTTTTTACTTGTCCTAGATGACTTTGTAGAAAACTTTTCCTTTCACATTAAAGGCTAAATGCACTTGAATAACAGATGTCAGTGGTTTTGTACAAATAGGTGCCATGCTTTTATAAATAACATCTACAGTTCAGTTCACCGAGAAGTCCATCTTGTAATTTTGTCCTCAGTAGTTTTAAACATGTGAGTTGTTTTCCTTTTTCTTACAAAGATTTCGTCTCGGTCTAAGCTATGAGGCGAAAGGGAGAGTGAATCTTTAATCTTGGCCAGTGAGGAAGGATTAATCCAATAATTGTGCTCATGGAGATACAAATATCTCTTCCCTCTCTCTAGGGTGCAGATTATTTCTGCTAGGAGCATGAATAATTTGCAGAGTATGTGCTTGTGCATAATTTCCACTGTCTGATGAAGAAGGTGTATGTATGAAAACATCCCCTTGAACTTCAATCCTAGTCTGGAATGTTCCTCCATGACTTTTGTGAAGCTGAGGCTTTGTAATGTCTTCTCTGCGGACTAGATATTGTTCTTTCTCTCTTCTGCCTCCTGTTTTTTTGCCTGGGGGAATATGCAAGTGGCAGCCTGAAAATGGGCTTCAGCTTTTACAGGGCATGTTCCTCTTTGTAAGTTGAGTATGTGAAAGAAAAGCTTTTTTTTTTTTTTTTTTTCTTGCCATCTTCCTAGTCTGTGCCGCAATAAGACATGCAGAACAGGAAGATGAACAACAAAAGAGAGATGGAAATAAAAGCCAGAATTCAAAACAAAGCATGACATTTTTTAAAGCCTTTAGACTCATCTTTATAGCACTTTAAAATGTTGAAGAAAATGTACTATTGTTAAAACTTTTTGATGGTTTTATTTATAAGGTAGAAAAATATTTTCACCATAATTGGGTAACTCTTAATCGTAGCAATTGCATATTTATCAGTATGAGGGGCTGTTATTAATGTAGCTGTCATGCACAAACACATTTCTGCATTAAATCCATTTAGTATGTGCATTATTCGGTCTAGAATGTCACCAGGACATCAAAGCCCCCTTAGGCATAAGAGCACAGTGCCCTGCTGTGGCTGCAGAAAGGGCTTGATCAATAAATGTAACATGTTAATGCAGAGCAAATAGAATAAAAGATTTCTTTGACAAGACATGAAAAATCACCTTGTGGCAGCTGGCATGGTGATGCCATTTCAGCGGAGACACTAGCAAAGTTGATCTGACAAGTAAAGAGGAGAGATGATGGTTATAAGGTGCTTTTGTTTCAAACTTCTTTCTTGACCTGTCAGGTTTTGAAGGAGCCTGAATGGCCCTTTTTTGTCATGTGAAAATTGTAGTCTTAGGCAGTTATGAAGCAGTTATCTCTTCTCAAATTGTGAATGCTGCTGTTTAATTGATTCACTTAGCATTTGAAACTGTCACGCATTAATAATTGCTAAATCCTGTAGATACTGCTCCAGTGTGTCATGCTTAAATGTGTAGTTATCAGAAAATTAATATCCTTAATGAACCGATGCTTTCAAACTAGCATTGCATGAAATCTCTTTTGCCCTTTCATTTGCTGAAGGTATATCAGCCAGTTTTCAGAGAAACCCCTCCCGACAGTTGTGTGGTTTTATTTATTTATTTTTTTGATGCCCAACAAATGCCAGCTTTGCTTTGGGTACATAGTGTGCTCAATGACAATAAATATAGTAATTATGCTGGAGTTGGTAATTAACATAATTATAGTCAATTACGACAAATACAGTGGAGCGCTAAATGAATGAGGGTGAGAAATTAGCAAGCTAATTGATTTACCTTACGTGCTGCTTTTTTCTGCAACTAACAGTTGCAGATTTTCTGCAGGAAAGAGTGTTTACAAATAGCTGATTGTGTTTTGAAATTATTCTGTCTTATGGCTCTCACTCTTGTTTCCCTTACACTGAGGTGGAGAGGATTGAAATATGGGGTAGTGGTTACAAGGAGAAAGGAGATGCTCTGTCCTCACTGAACGCTTTGAAGGAAGATGTATGTACTTGCTTTAATTTTAGATGCTTCTTCCAGTATTGAAGGGAAAGAAACCTATGTGATCCTGTACAAAAGATATTGCTAGAGAAATACTGGACATATATTTTAATCCCCTTAGGTGTGGCCTGAATTATCTAAGAAACATTTATCTATCTATTTATTGACATTAGAGATCTGCAGAACACTGGATAGCTAAAGAAAGAATTAGAATTGTTTGAGGAATCCAAGTGTGTTGAAACAGTATGCCCTTGTTCAGCCATCAGTTTCAATAATTTAAACCACTGGACCAGCAGAGATGCATAATATCATAACATTTGTGCACATTATAATTGCCTGTTTTGTTTCAAGATGATTTATAGTATCTTGTCTGAAATAAGTGTATTGGAGCTATGCAGTTAATCTGTTTCACTCTCCTTGTTTTTTTATTTTCTTTCAAGCATGACAACAGTTTACTATGTGAAAGGAGAATATATATGTTTGAGTATTGAAGATTTTGTATTGCTCTTTTAAGAAAAATGTTTAGTAGTAGCTGAGATTTCTTTTTTACTTTAAGAAAGCAATAGTTGACAAATGTTTGTAAATTTTATACTGGGTATTGTTTACTGTTTGAAGGTAAATGGAATTGTATAGAGAGACTTCAACAAAGAGATAATGTTTTCCATAGCTAAGCAATCTGAAATTTATAAATTCTTGGCAATTTTTCTTCTACTGTTGCAGTAATGTATCGAATTCAAATGAGTAGGTGTGTAGTTTGAGGTGGATACTCAAAGTTTACCCTTAAAGGGATGTCCTACAGTAAGCACAAGATGCTGTTTTTTAAATAATGTTGAAATGTTATGGATGTCTAAAAATACTTGTACACTAACACTGCTAAGGGTGGTCAGTCTTTAGAAGCAATTCAGCTCCTAGAATAATTTTGCTGAAATAAACATTTATACACGAGGAATCATTGAAATTATTTACAGATATAATAGTCTTTTTGTTGAAGTCTTACATGTTTATCAATCACTGTGGACTACCTTATGCGTAATTATCTTTCTACTAAAAGGACTTGTGTTCTACCAGATGGACTGAAGACAAGTATATTGATGGGTTCTTTCTACATGGGTAGTACCTAGGGAGTCATTTAAGATAAAGTTTTATAGCTGTATAACTATTGGAAGACTAGAAGGAGAGTATTACCAGTAACAAAAGCAATTATAAACTTCAGATATTAACTCTACTTTTGGTAGTTGATAGACATCAAAGCTAAATCTATTCCTTGCTCTCTTTTTCCCTTCCTTTTTCTTCCCACCACCCCCCTTTTAAAAGGTGGCATTTCAACAGGAACCAGGTGTGATCTGGCTAATGTATAAGGAAGGCTTTTCCCCCCCACCTTAAAACTTTGAAAATGTTAAAAATATTAAGATACACCTTGTCTCACATGCAAAATAGCCATGGCTATGTTCTGTTGTTTTGTCAACTTTAAATGTGATTATAGAATATTTCCCACTACAAAGTATTATCTGTGTGTGTTTTTGTGACTTGTATATTCTCCTGCTCTGTCTTGCTTGTGGTCATTGGTTTATTGTTGCTACGAAGGGGACCAGTCAATGACTAACGTTAAAAATATCAAATTAATGGGTTATGATATGCATTTAAATATCTCACTAATTTCAACATACTGTGCCATGGATGTAAGCTGTATTTTTTAATGGAAAAGTGATTTTTCCAAACTCAGTAATATGTAAGGGTGAACTTAAGAGTATAAATTGTTGTATTTCAATATGGGTGGCTGTTATCTTCTTTAGTCCCAGCACCCTCTCTTTTTGTCCATTGATCCTTGCTTGACTTTTTATGGCCACGTAGTCTCTAACAGAGTGTGAAAACACTGTAGTATATATACCTCTGACCCCCTGTGCTGGCCGTTACCCATTGATTTACAGTATCTGACAGATCAGAACACAGGATTGTTTTCTGTTCTGCTTTTCTCAGGAAGGCTTAACATTGTGGAAGGAGTTGTCTTGAGGATGTATCACGTGGTAGAAGTGGGCAAAAACTTTTTACCTGAACCTTTGGCCGGGGGGGCCAGTGTGTGTTCATATTGGGTAGTGGAGAATTCTTGTGAGGATTGCAAGAGCTTGAAATCTGGTAAAAATAGTAAACAAACAGTACAATTTGACAATAAGTTAAAATAAGGTTGTGAGCTTTGATTGTTACCTCCTTAATTGTAGCTGGTGAATATTGCTATAATGGTTGATGATGGTTTTTTTTGGTGACATCCATGTCTAAGGGTCTGTTGCAATTATGAGTAAAGATGAAATCTGCACTTCTGAACAAACATATGTGACAAACTGTGACTTAAACAGAGATGGGTTCTCATATTAAACATCCGTTGTCTCAAAGCTGTTGGTAAAATCTTTTGACTGAGGCAGAGCATTTCCCAGTGAACTGGTGTTTGCATCACATCATTTTCTTTGTGTTTGAATCTGCAGAGAGTGAACTGCTTTTTCTTGATGTGGTTTCCTGTATGACATTGAAGTTGGATTTTAAAGTAATGTTAGAGGCTAAATCCACACAATCTGCAGTTGTTCTTTGGGTACCCAGAGCACTTAATTCACTGGCACAGTCAATCCAACTCGTCTTGTGAAAACTATAACCAGTCTTGAACTAAAATCAGTTTTTCTGTTGAATTCTGTTTTGAACAATCGGAATCTTATTTTGAATTGAGAGAATATCAGTTAATAAATGGAAGACTCAAAGTCTGTGGAAGGTATTGGCAATTGGAAGAGAAATAGTTTGGTGTACTTGTTTTAGCTTTCAAAGAATGACAGTAGATTGAAAATAATACCTTGGAGACTGCTCCTGCATAGTCCATGATTATCTGGATTTTAAGACTGAGAAGTACTTTATTTCAAGAGCACTGGGGGTTAAAGAAAAGGGCATGATAAAGAGCATGTGTTAAGTACAGTAATCAGATGGATCCTTATTACTTTCTGACTTCCTTAATCTCTCTTACTCTAAAACAGTATTTCCTCATCACTGCTGTTGTGAAACAAGAGCAAAGGACTGCAGAAATAACTTTTGTCTGAGGACAAGGAGCTTGACTGAAGGGAAGAACCTGCATTAACCCTGGAATTATTGTCTCTGTCTTTTCCACTCTGTTTTATTGAAAGGTATCTTCTTCTCACCTTAATGCAATATAAAAGATTCTTGGCATCTAGTTGCAGATGTAAAGAACTTGACTAGTTTTGCTGATTGTAATCACTAAGGCGGGCCTCTGTCCTCCAGTGTTCAACAAACCTGCTGGTGGTCATGGTACAAAAAGCTACTTGGCATTTGGCAGGAAAATCCTTATGGAGCTTCTGTTTATGCATCACTTGTTTGTTTTATGTGGTCTTGCATGGTCTGTGCCATTTTTGAGATCTTGCATTTTACATAAATCATCTTTACATAAATTATGCTGGAGATCAATTTGCAGTTTAAAAGGACAGTCTCCAAACCCTTAGCTCGTGCAAGCGTGAAGAGTGAGGAGCATAGAGGTGCAAAAGGCCATGTGTTTTTCTCAGGCTCTGGAGTCAGCATGTCAAGCCAGACATGCTATACAGTAATTATACTGTCTTTAGGGTCATGGTTAATGCAGTGTTATAGCTCAGCTGCAGGCTTTACCCATGAACTGATGCTTGCAATTATGTGGCATTTTGTAATTTTTATTTATATTTTTGTTTTGTTTCTCCTGATCTTTCCTTTTGATGATGCTTGCCTGAATGAGTTGCTCACTGGTAAAGCTGGAAGATTATTTCCTTTCTTAATACTTTATTTTACCTTTTTAACTTAATTTGCCTGCTAAGTCTATAATTGGAAGTGGTGGATGTTCTTTGTATATTACAGCTGTTCTCATTGCTCGTGTTTGTAGGAAACCTTGCTATGGTGAGAGACTACAGTGATAGAAATAAGTTTTAAAAGAACGCGAGTAAGAGATGCAAAATATCTGATGTTAGGGGGTAGGTTAATCGGTCCAAAAGTGAGGGAGGTTGATAGGCTCTTGCAGATTGGCCCAATACTTCTCTTCAAGTGCTTAAGTCTCTGCTGTTTTTGCTGTGCAGTTGGTATATGAGCTGTATTGGCAGATAGTAATACTTGGATGTGTGTACAAGGCCAGTTCATTTTTTTCATAGAAAGCATAGTGTGTGTTGGCTGCTGCTGCTGCTGCTAGCTTACTGGCATTTAATGCACACACAGAGATGCACACACACACAAAGTAACATCTTATAAATCAAGATCTTTATGTTGTATGTATAATTCCTTTATATATAAGTATATATAAAGGTATATAAATTATATTTTTAATGTATGTGAAATTGGAGGTGATGCTCAAGTATTTTTCTACTTTAATTCAGCACTTGTGGTAGGACTTTGTCGATGCTAACCTTTTCATATATAACCTTGAAGGAAAGAACATATTACTTAGAGGTTGCTTGCAAAAACCATTCAGTCTCTTGAGTGTAAAATCTCTTTAAAGTGCAGTGAAATGCAGCAGAATAGTCCTTGAACAATTTGTAAGGTTGGACCTTTCTTGGACCTTGTGTGAGGTCCAAGACTTGCTGAAGTGCCATGACTCTGCAAGGCCATGTGGCTACAAAAGCACTGGATGAGGATGCTGTATTTTAGACTTCCAGGACTTTCAAGACATTTTAGTTGAAGAGATAAGAAAAACTTATCATAGTTGACCTAGTTACTTAAATGATAAAGTGTAGTGATTATTTTAAAGCACTTAAAGGCTGAAGGAAAGATGTTCTAGACAGGCCAAGGATTAACAGTATATTGAATATTTGTAAAACTCTGCTTCCAACATAGTTATGTTAAGATAATTTGACAGTCCAG
Organism: Eulacestoma nigropectus; assembly: GCA_013397775.1. NCBI lineage: Eukaryota > Metazoa > Chordata > Aves > Passeriformes > Eulacestoma > Eulacestoma nigropectus. The sequence goes on from VZTE01001276.1 coordinate 41,275, forward strand.
TGTGTGAATGTTCAAATCACAGCTGCTCAAGGATCTGAACACTTTATTTTTCTACCTATTATCTTGCATTTAATACACTCTGTATCTTGGACAGTGAAGTACTTTGGAATAGCACAGAAATAGTCATGTGAAGGTGATTATACTGGAATTGCTTTTGGAAAAAATTGTCAAGCACTGTGTTTTCTAGGCAATGGAAACTAAGCCAACTAAGCGATAGGCTGTGTATGTGTCCAGTTTACTTTCTTCCTTCACTCTGTGCTGCCTTTTCTTCCCCACTGCCTCCAGGTCCTTAAATCAGCAGAAGGTTGCTGAAGGTGCTGCTGAGATTTGGGTGCAGGTGCAACATGAGGTTCTTGCTTTCTTGCCAGTGGTGTCCCTTTTGTTCCCTGTGTTGCGTGTAATGGGAGCCAGCTGTTAACTCTGTTCGTGTGCATTATTGGTTCTAGTTCTACCAGGTGCACAATTAGTGAATTGTCTGCCAGTGTAAGTGGGGAATGTCAGAGGGCAGTTCAGTTTCTTTCACTGTTAATTCTTTGGCTTCCTTTAAGTAAGTCATATAAAATGGTCTCACACTACCACTAATAAAAGAGCTTTTGAAATTTGGACGTACCTCTAATGAGAATCTATCTCAACCCATTTAATGTGGGCCACTACTTTGCCACTGAATTTACAGACACTGGTCCTTGCAACCAGAGGTGGTTTGAAACAAGAGGTTCACCTGCATTTAAATGACTGAGCAGAAGAAAAGAAGTTTCTAAAATTAAGGAGACTAATGCATTACTGTAGATTTTGTCTCACTTCCTAGTAATTGGTCAATGGAGGAAGAGAGAACAAATGTCTGTGTTGTGCTAGGAGTGAATGGGCAAGTGTTTCTTTGTGTGTTTTAGTATACCCTATGAAAGTCTTGGTCGCTGTAGTCCTAGTGTTTTAAAACCTAATGAAATGGTGAAGTCAGCTTTAAGGTGATCTTGCACTTTTTTTTTTTCCCTATTTTCTTTCTGTTTGGGGACATAAGTGCACTGGAAGCATTTAAGACTTGGCGTGGGTAGAAAAAGTAGCACTAGAAACCTGTCAAGACAGCTATTAGTTGTAAAGTTGATATTTGTATTTACAGCATAGACTATTATTATCATATAACATGGAATGAATAAATAATTCCTATATTGTAGCAGATGCACCTTAGCAGTAGGCAGAATAGCATCAGAAGTGGTCAGTAAGCTTCATTCTATACACAGAAGCATCGTTTCAGGTTCTCTGCCTTGTATTTAATGCACTGTGATGTCATAATCTAAATAAAATTTTCTGAATGATTCCCTGACTGCATATTTCCATACAACTTTCATTCTTAGGGGAAAAACAAAACTAGGGAAAAAGACTTCTGCACCCAAGTGAGTGGAGTGAAACCTTATTCACAACTCTGTTTTCCCTAGTAAAAAACCACCAGAAAGTCTACAAAAAAGATATGTAGGTACAAACTTAGGATAGGGGTTTCTCTGTAAGTTCCTAAAATCAAATATCTGAACTTAACCTCTGTGTCAAGAAAATTTGCTCAATTAAATTATATACTTCTGCTTTTCAGACCACTTGCAGAAAATAATAGATATTTCTTTTCACTGGATTTTGTTTGCTGAACACAAACGAGATTCTTGATGTTCAGATCTATCCCATTGGCTAGAAATAACCTTATTCATATTATAGAGTGGGTTCACATCTATGCATGTTATGTGGAAAGCTAAGTGTTACTTATGCCCGTCCTGTGCAGGTCTCTTGCTCTGCAAAATCTTTAAATCTGTCCTTGTCTTCTGCTACAGAGCACTGTATGTATGTATGTATTTATTTATTTAAGGCCCTCATGTCTCTAAGTGAGCATTGAAAGAGAAAGCAAATTGCTGTTGAAATTCCCTCTCTGGTGATCCCAGCTAACTCAACCACCACTAGTGTATTGAAAAGAGTAAACAATTCTCCCCATTTTCCTCCTTGGTGTCTAGGTAGTAGAGAGCTTTGAGCCCAGAAAGCTTTACGTGATCAACTCTTTTCAGATTCTTGTGTGAGTCATGCTAAGGCTCCATGTGTACACTTGACAGTACCTCTCTATGCTTGACATTGTAACTTTAAGATTTTATGTTATTTAAATATACTAAAGTGTACCCTGTATCAAACTGCAGGTGCTGCTACACTTCTATTACAGCATGGTAACATTTGCCTTGTAAAAACTCTGAGGCTTGTGAAAGAGTTAAGCAAAGCAGCCAGAAACGGTTTTCAGCTTTTACTTTGCAGATACAACCTTTTAAGCATACCTACATTTACCTGCAATGGCAATCGTTTTGCATTTTAATGACAAATCAAGTATGCTAACTTGCATTTGAAACGAAAGTGCCTTAAATGTCTCTGGCTGTCAGAATGAGATGTTAGGAGCTTGATGAAAAGAGAACAAAGAAGACAAAGTATGAAGCCTAGATACAGAGCAAAATGAAATAAAACCTTGTATGGCCTGTCAGGGGTGTCAGTTGATATTCCTATCTAAAGCACATTATAGTATTACTTTGCAGCTCATAGCTTACTCATCTGTCTTTTTTAATTCATCACATTCTAGCCCACATCTTTTAAGTCCCATGTGTCAACAATGGAAGAAATCTGTTAATTGACAAATGAGTGTCACAAATGTGAATTGGTGCCTTTACATCAGAGGCAGGTAGTCTCTGTTGTTTTTTGTCGGCTCTATTATTGGCATAAGCCAGTGTAAGACATCTGTCTTTGCCAGAATGAGAGATGACAGCCAAAGAAGGGCTGTCATTGTTTTAGTGCATGTTCATTCTGCTGAGATACTGTATAAAGATAAAATGTCAGTTAAAAGAATATGAAAAACTATTGGGAGGAAGTCCTTAAATTACTTGGGAAGGGGATCTGGGAATTGGTGCCAGAATTGAAATCAGAACGTTCCAGTTTGCATCTATCACATCAATTTAAAAATAATACTTTCTGAGTAACTGGGTCAGTTTATAAGGCATTTAGGAAAACGTTATGTTGTGTTGGCATAATTAGCTCATAAGATGGAAGGAAAAACATACCTTCACAGGATATGAGTTTATTACAAGTTCATTTTTCAAACATGTATAGAATTGTCTCAATAAAAATATGCTGTGTAGCATCTCTAGTGTTGATTTGCATCTGTTTTGAAATATTGAAATTGCTCTGTTCCAATTTCTTTTTCTGTTATAGTTCTATTTTAGATTGATGAATAACATAATGAAATAAAAAGCATAGCCAGCTGTGAGTTGATGAGACAATTAATAGGAAGAAAATTATTAACATAGTTTCAGGGTGTCTAGAGGGTGCACAGTATACAAAAGTTACTCCCAAATCACTAAACCCCTTTATTGCAAGAAATGATTTTTAATATTGGAGAGCACAAAAGAGAGGAGGAAAATGTTTTAATGGAGGTGGTAGAAAGGGGGAATAGAATTAAAATGTCATAAAAGGCTGCTATTTTACTTTTTACTTTATATCGAAAGTCCTAAGAAAGGTAGATTGGCACTTTTATCTTCAGTAGCCCTTACAACCAACCCCGTGCTGTACAGGACACTCACTGTGTAGCCCCCTCCTTCCCAAATGACCTTGTCTGAACTTCAGGCATTTTGAGGGCTATGTTGACACAATCTGGTGAGGGACTAACTCTAGAAATGTAGTGAGGCTGGCTAAGTTGAAGTTTCAAGATGGATGTCTCTGAACAACAATTTATTAAAAGTCTTAAAGTTACTTGGGTTTTGCATTTGAAATAGAGCTGTCAGTGTAGTAAATCTTAGATGTTCTGAATTATGATACTACTTAATATAGGTAGAATTGTCATTCATAACTTTGTAGGGTTTGTGTTTTCTTTTTTTCATTTTTTTCTAAACTTACTTCTAGCAACTAATCGAGTAGCATAAAAAAATATCAAACTGATGTTCTTTTTCCCCTTCCCACCATCTAATGTGAGATTCTCAAATTTTTTTTGTATGTGACTACTCTGTTTATCTCCAACTATCTCCTGGCTCTCTTACTTCAGTCCATGATTAATGTCAATTGTAAATTTAGTTTTAATTATTGAGACCAGTAACAGAGTTCAATACTTCTAATAGGTGCTAGTAATTTTATGAGTCTTCTGTGTCTTAGGGTCTAAAAAGCTAAGAATGAGTAGCATGCAGCTTCTTTTTATTTTAAGAAATATTGCTGCTCTGTAAATAGATTTCCTATAGAATGAATACTAAGAGAGAAGGTGGTTTTTCTCTTGAAGGCCTGCTTCATTTTTCAATTAAAAATGCTAGTCTTTTCCAACTTCTTTGGAATTTGTTTTGCTAGACAATATTTTAAAAGATTATAATCCATGAAAACTAAGAAGTGTTTGCTGCTTGTATACAAAGGTTTGTGAGCCTTGGATACCTGCACGTTTTTAGTGAAAGCTATGTTTTTTCATTTCCAGCCTTCATTGGTTCGAAGTAGATGTTCACATTTCCAGTCAGAAGCCATGCTGTTGGTGTCTAAGGTGCCAGGCGTGTCTTCTCAGGCAGTTTTTCATCACATGCTTTGAAGTTCAGTTTCCTTTGAGAAGTGGAAAGACAACGCTGCCTCCATTTTACAGATGGCAAAACTGGGTTGTGAGGAGGCCTTGTTAATTAACTATACATACCAAATGTAGTTATCATCTCTTCGTAGCAACTTGCATAAACCACCTCTGCATGGGGGGAGAAGTAATGGCTGACACCTGTCCACTTACCAGATCTGAAGTGATCCTAGAGATAGGTTATTCTCATGTGTTACTTGGCTGCATTTTTTATTATCTGATAGTAGATGTATCGTAAGGTGATGATACAGCAGAGACTAAAAAGAAAGGATGCATTATAGACTTAGAAGAAATTTTTGTTTCCTTTCAGTTGAACGGTGTATAATTATAAAAATAACAAAGGTAACAGCAAAAAAGATGTGGACTAAGACTGTGTCTTCTATTGTTGATGGACTTCCTTCCTTTTCTAACTAAAAGTTAAGAGATGGTCAGTAAGGATAAGTAGTAGTACCAGATCTGGTCTCTCTAACAGAACTGAATTAATTTCTTCACGAAAATTCATACGCAGGACATACAGTTGGAGTTAGTTAAGTCACTGTCTTGTTTCGTACCCAGTACTTGCAACAAGATGCCATGAAGAGACTGGAGAAAACATTCGGCTTGTGGAATTCTGCTTTGGGAGCATGTGTGTGTATGACAGTATTATCACTGTTAATTTAACTCTAGAAAGGGAAGATGCAGGAATTTGACTACAGAAACGTACGTGTGTGCTCATGCCCTCTGGGTGATTCCCCTCCCGACTGCCAGCTGTCATGCAGAATCTGAAACAGACAAAAATTTATTGGGTAGTATTTAGAAACATGTCAGTGGTAATGACTGGATCTCTGATTTCAATTATCACGTACTAAATTTAGGCTAATGTAGTGCATTTGTAGACCTGTTGAATGCACTTGACATCATGTTTAAAATATTTGGAACTGCACTGGTTTTTAATATCATATGTTGACCACTTTCTTTTTCCTACTCACATCTGGTGCATGGCAGTAGACATCCCATGTGACCTATAAAAACTAGTTGTGCTAGTTTGAGTTTCTTCTTCAGATTATATTGCAGCAGAGAAGAAGAAAGTAGTATGAGACTACAATTAGTTTAATGAAACACTGCTCTGAGATCTGTAATTCACCCTCCCCCCCCCAC
>VZTE01001276.1:47039-123777 GCA_013397775.1 Eulacestoma nigropectus
ACCTCCCCCCCCCCCCCCCCCCCCCGGTACAATCAGTGTGTAGATAGCATTTTAAGCTTTATTCCTATTGTTTGGCTTTAATTTTTCATTGAAAATCCTTGGTCACTTGGTCTTAAAGCTATTTTAATAACCAATTACCTCTAGTCACTATTTTTATGTAGAATGACAGGTTGAGATTATGCACTATTTCTTTTGTTATATTAGCAGAGATTAATGTTTAATCCAAATTACTGAGTTCTGCTTTGCTTACTTTGCAAACATTTTATGTGCTGTTATTTTAGGACTGTTGAGGGGGGTTATTTAAAAACGAAAGTTTCCTTTTCCAGGTACTGCAATACTTCGTTGGAGTGCTGCAAAGCAGTTTTCTGTCTTCTGATCTTTTACTCCTTCCATATCCATCTTCCTCATACATATTTATTGAATTTATATGCTGATGTTTGCAACTCTGAACTTGCCTTCTAACTATTAAAATAGTAACTGTTGAAGTCATTTGTTCGGTAGTACTCAGGAGTACTAATCATCACAGCTTTTGGTTTGTGTCTCCCTGTTTTTGTGAAAATATTATGAGCTTTTAAAGTTTTGTTCACATCTGCATGCAACTAATGTAAGAAATAGTCTCCAGCTATGTGTAGGCTACTTTGAGTAAGTTCTTTGTCCACATCTTGATAGTGGCATAAACAAACTTGGGGAATTTTGTAAGAATAAATCTCCTCCTTTAAATCAAGGTCCCAGCCTGCTGATACTAATTTTGCTTTGTTGTGGTTTCTCGTTTATGGGAGTATATTTTTCAGTTAGTATTCTCGGTAGTGGTTAGCAGGTTCTTGTCCTGCCTAATGCTTCCAGACATCCTTTAGATGACATGAGAATAACAATCTCAAAGTTGTTTTAAACTGAAATTATTATTAAAAAAACCCTGAGCATGTTATCTCTGAAATACAAGACACAATAGCAGAAGCTTTCAAAATGGGTGTTAGAAACATTCCTACTGGGAGACGAAACAAATCTTGAAGATGGAATTTCAGTAAAGTTGAATGTAGGCCTTCTGGTGAAATGTGCAAGGATGTACAGTCTTACTGATGATCTGTCACTTTTAAAATTTCTCTAAGTGTCTTGGATGGTAAGTTTCAGGAATAGTTTCCTCTGATGCTTATCTTCTGGGGATTTTGTTTTGGTTTTCGTGTGGAAATTGTCTATGATTCCTTAGAAATTCTACAAGCTAATTATGGATGCAGATGCATGGATGCATCCAGTAGTTGCAAGGGGTCTACCTGGTGGCTTCATGGTGGTTTATCAAAGTTACCATGGAAAAGGCGCAATGTTTACTATTCTGATTTAAGCTTGTCCAGTTTAAGCCTAAAACTCATAACTGATCACAAGTCACAAAAAATGCCAATGTAACACTATTACATCTTGCCTATACATAATCTATATTTATCTTCCTTTAATAGAGATGTTTTTCGTAATGGAGGATCCATTCAATGTGAGCCTAATGTTGTTTTTATTTTTCCTTGGATGTTTGAAAAATGAAACAAGGCCTGAGAAATTTCAACATAGAAATTTCAGTCATAAACTAAGAACAGTCTTAAGTTTTGAATAGCTTGCAGAACTGGTTTTGCTCTGTTATATATTTCTTTAGTAGTTTGAAATATTTTGATTTGTAGATTCTGTCCTTTGCCATCAGTTCTAACAGGCTTTGTTGCTCCTACCAGAATGCTGTGCTATTGGGAGTGTGCAGGGTGGTTATTTCAGTTGGTAGGTTTCATATGTTTTCATGATAGTATATTGGTTTGCACATACAGGGAACTTCTGTGCTGCTCTACTTTGCTAACCTTTCTGATTGCTCTGTACTCAGTTCTTCTCGAATCACTCCTGTGCTGCCTGACTGCTACCTTGGATGACCCAGTGATGGACAGTTGTGTTGGTTTCAACTTTTTTTCTACAAATTCTTCTATTCTGTGTGACTGCAAAAATACTTCCTCTGCTTCCAGGTATCTTATCTCACATGATAATGTAGTGCCTACCAACTGTGTGTTTCTACAGCACATAACTGTACTTTGGCCTTTTCTTTGAGTCAATGGGACAGTTATTGCTTTCAGTACCTCAGTGTGGAACTTCTTCAAAAATATGTATTATTCTTTATTGCGTGTCTGTTGTAGATGGTGCAATCTGCTGTCTGTTTGCTGTGTCAGAAGGCTCATTCTTGAAAAGTAGGGAGGGAAAATTACCGTGTTGTAATTCTCTCCTTGTTAAAGCTGATAGGTCTAATATAATAAAAGTGCATGTTATGGTCATGAACTTTAAACTAGGAGGCTCAGGAATTATATTGCATAAGCAGACAAAGTATGTTTTATATATCTGTAGAGGAGGAAGGTAAATACCATGGTATTTACTATAATTCATAATTCCCATCAGAAATAAAAGTCTTGAAATGTATTAAACTTAATCCTTAGGTTAAGGGCTTTTTACTATTTTCTTGTTGTTTCTCATGAATGCTTCATCAACCATCATAGTCCTGTAAAGCAATTTCTGTGTAATAATCAGAGGTCATTGTGGAGAATTGTAATCAGAATAAAAACAAATTTATATCTTGTGGACAAATAATAATTAGTTGACTAAGAAGAACCAAAAACAGTACACAATCTAATAAAAGCCAGAAAGAAGGCACAAAAGTAGAGGAAGTTGTATGCTTGTCTTTGTTATTAACATGTGGCTTAATTTCAGTTCATGACTTCTGTCACAGAGTGCTGTCCTTCTATTGATTGGTCTCAATGTCCTGGCATAGATGACATTAATTCTTGTTTTAAATGTGAACAACTATTAATTTACCTCACTGAAGAGGAAATAAGATTACAATGAAGGAAGTTCATGTTTGGAAAGAGTAGAAAGTTGATACTGATACTGGCTTTGCATTTTGATAACCCTTTGTGATGCTTTCTCATTGCATGACTCCTACAGGAGGGTTGTGGTGGATTACGTGAAGACAAATGTCTTAGGAACAAAAAGACTCTTTTCTGTCAAAGCTGGAAGATGGTTTTGGCTCTTCTGTTTCTTTTATTATTGTTATTATAAATTTTTTTCTTCCTCTCCTCCTTCAGAGAAGTCCAAGAAAGCTGCTGGCACTGACAGAAGATGAAAATACGATTTATGGTGACATCTTGTATTACCCAAGCAAATCTGTTTTGTGAAAGATTGTTTTTTATGGTGTTGAAATAAACAATCAGTGAATCGTTCTTGAAGGTTCAGATTCTTCTTTCTTCTATCACCACTGCCCCACCCCTGCTTTTCCTTTTCTACTTTGTCTGTCTTTTGGGATCTTAATATTGATGCTAGCTGCAAATGGTTGTTAAACAATTTTTCTTCAGTCCTTAAACATAGCTACTTCATGTGGGTTGATGTAATGCAGGAATAATCTCTGCTGTGACACTAGAGGCCATACCCAGCTATAGCAGTGTTGATACTGATTTTCTGGCATTGCAAATTCCATTTACAGGTAGTAAGTTTCCTTTGCTGAGAAACTGTAGGAGCAGCATCTGCTAAGTTGGGTTGGGTTTACTAAGAAGTTGGGTTGTTTTCAAACAGTATTCCATTTGTAGATACCTGACTTAGTTAAACTGAACTTTGACTATCAAACGCGCTGGATGTGACCAGTTACAGTATTTGTTGAGATGATACTATCTGCAGCAGCAGAGAAGAAAGCAGGTGAATAAAATACTGACAATATTCCAGCATTGAATCAGCTAAAAAGAAACCTAGCTGGGAAAGTCAGGTAGATTACATTAGTTTTACAGATTATTCTAGGCAGTAAGGCTGAAGAGGAGGTGAGGTTAGTTATGTGAGTGGCTGGAACGATGTGATGACTTAGCGCAAGTCTTAGACTGTCCATTCAGCAAAATGCTCAGTCCAAATACCAGGATCTTGGCTGAGAGGCTGGGGGAGCTGGGACACCAAGCATCTGTTGGCTGCTGGGGATACAGATGATTCCAGAGAGAGGAACGTAAACCTTGTAAAATGTTTTCCTTTGAAGTTAGGTAAAATACAGACTTTTACAACCGTTTAATTAAGTTCTTTCAATTTGTTGTAATTCTTAACTCCAAGGAAATACAAAATACAGAGAACCAATTGTGGCAATGTCTAATCTGGCACTTAATGAATGCTGCTTGATCCTTCCATAGTGGATAATAGTTAGCCAACTGCACTCTGCCTAGTGTCTGAGGACCCAGTGCATCCTTTTTTACTAAAAGAAAAATAGCATAGCTAAAGATAGCTGTTTATACAACATCTGTGCTAAAAAACTCTCAAACCAATGGTACAACCATTGTGCCAACAGTATAAAGCTGACTGTGATGCCTTCCAAATGACCAATCCCTTGTTTTTTGAATTTTTTTTCCCTGTTGTGTAGATTGGATCTTTGATAAGTATTCAAACTTTTTTTTCTCTTTTGTACCCTTCTGAATATTCTGTGTGTGCATTTTCCTTTCCAGCTAATGCTGCTGTGTGGAGGAGGGGCAAAGTTTGCAGTGGCACACAGCCTTTTCAGAAAATAGCATGAAACTTGGGGGTTCTCTGTTGTGTCAGGCAAGATGCTTCTGATGACTTTGTGTGAAGTGTTTTGCCACTGCAAAAACGTAAGAAGAGGAAGGTGCAGCTGTCCCCACAAAAGCAAAATCTGGAGCCTCACTGGTATGCGGAAGTGTTGTCCATGAACAAGGCAGGGGCTTCTGGCTCATGATGATTTCCGGGCTTGTTCAGTGCAATGCATAGAATCTCTTGTCCTACCTCTGCCAGGAGTCAGTGCTTTGCAGGGAGCTAAGAGTTAAAGTATCTTATTTCAGTACAAAGCAAATGCTGCCATGTGATTTGGAGTCCTATCCCTCATTTCCCCTTACTTTGAGCAGTGGTATGCTGTATCTTACTTTGTAATTCTTGAAAAGTCCTCGTGATTGATTTTTATTTAATATGTGTTAGGCCTCAACCTTTCCCCAGTTTCCTTTTAACCTTGTCAGATTTCTCTCTGGTATTCCTTCTTCTTCTATTTTGAAACCATTAAACTCTTGTAATATAAATTGATTTACACCTCAGCTTTGGTAAGTATTTTTGAGAAACATGGAGAAACTGATGCATGCAGAAAATGTTGGGTTTTATTGGGACAGGGCAAGGAGACCCTGAGTGTTCTGGGCAGAGCTGTGAAGATGGAGTACTTGCAAACTTTTAGTCATCTTGTAAGCTATTCAACATAATCTGTATAAAGACTACAGCAAAGTTGGTAAGGATTCTTTCATTATCTGTAGAAAACATATACCGGTATAGCAGTACTACCTATCTGTATAGTATTTATCTATGTATACTGTGATGTAGACTGTCGTGGCCCCTGAAAAGATGACTGTTTTTTTCTCCAGTTAAATGACAGTCATATAGCATGCACTTAACCATGCTCTTAGTTGTTTTGTAATACAGGAGTGGAATTAATGTCCTCATGTGCTTTGCTGAGTCAAGATCTTGGTGGATTCCTGTACTCATGTTTCATGCTGTTAACTCTCTACCGATGTTCTTTCTGTTAATAAAGTCACAAAGCAATTATACTCCCACAAACTGTCCTTTGATAACCTTTGTCATTTGTCAAAGTGCATTAGGCCCTTGCATATTTTTACAGAGAAGCTATTGGTCTTCATGAACTAATAGTGTTCTGATGTGCCAGCTCATCTTCCTTGCCAAACTGCTGTTGGTTCAGAGGGGAGCTCGCTTCAGTTTAAAGAAATATCTTACACCTCTTTTTAGACCGAAAGATTTTCAAACAAGATTAAAATCTTAGTTAGCAACAGTCAACGAACAATGCTCATTTGAACCATCTCAGCCTTCCAGTCTGGCCAAGCTTAGATTTTAAGCTTTTCAATTATCTTTGGATGTGATAGTAACTTGTATTAAACTAGAAAAGCATAATGATTGTCATATGCTAAACTGTGGTAGTCTTTTCATAAGCACATATTTATGATGCTACACATCTGTGAGTATTTTGGGGCTTACGATACTGCTGTTTATACTACAGAGGTGTAACTCAGTGTGATCCTGTCTTCTCCACTTACTTTGTTTCTTAAATAAGTGTTACAAATGCAAGCAGTCAAGGTGTAGTCCTCCTTGTAATTTGACAGCAATAAGTAGATATTTGGGGTTGGCATGTTCTTGGGTTACCTGCTGTAGAGGAAACTACATGAGAGGGAAAGAGAGCAACTCCCTGTAAAACCATTTGATATTTTGTGAACAGTCTAGCGTTAAGGATTAAAAGATAGGATAATTCTGTTGCAGTTGCAGTTAATTTAAGCATATAAATTTCCCTTCAGCCCTGACAACTTCTTCATCAGATAGAGAGCTCTGATGCTTAGAGTACATATCGCATCTCTACTTCAGGGATTGCTTTCTGCTAGGTAAAAAACGTTGAAGCCTGGTGGATCACTGTTACTTTGTAGATGTGTGCACACTGCAGTATTTGGTTCTTGGGTACACGTGGAGACAGATGAAGTATGTAGAAGCCAGTCAAACATGCTTTGCTGACCTCTGACGAGCTGGGATTTATCAATATGTACAGTTTGTAATAAAAGTAGGCTGTGACCTTTTGAAATATGCAAATGTATTTTAGCATTGTTACTATTTAGAAAGTAAAGCTTTAACTGTATTCCACATTTCTAGCTGTTCTGACAGAGTTAAACTAGAGACTCTGTATCTTTGTGATGAACAATATAATTCTCAAGAAAATAATTTAAATTAGCAGATAAGCAGCCATTACAAAAAGTTGACTTTGACGGAAGTTTTTTGCATTGTAGTCTCTGATATCTTCTTTGAAGGAAACATTATTTCTTTTTTAAAATATTTTTTAACATTATTTTTAATTGCTTATCCTACCTGTGGTACTTTATTATTGTAACAAACTGGGTAAACTCTCCATTGGAGAGGTTTCATTGTTGTGCTGATGCTGTTTCTGTTACATGTGTTCTCTCTCTGCTGCTTGCGTGAATATGCACATGGCGGTATATGCACGTGTAGTGTTCTGATTTATATAGGTATTCTGATGGAATTCTGTCTCATTTTTGAGCTGTTAGTCTCAATATTGTGTGTGGCTTTTATTTTTACTTTACAAATACCCATCTGGCAACTGAAGACAAGTATTTTGTTGACGAATTAGAAAGGTTCAAGGTTCTTGAAGTTTGCACGTCCTGTGAAAAAGACAGGTCAATTTTTTCTCTGTGGGCATCTGTCTCTCATAAGCTCATCAATTGCTCTTGAAGCCAGATAGAAAAAATACTGAAGGCAACATCATATTTAAGAGTTTAAATGTGCTGATTGGAGTATCTCAGAGTCTAACCTCAGGCAAAAGGTCTCGTGTTCAGTCTTTTTGACTGATGTAGAGTGGTCCACTGTTAATAATTTAGTTTTGAGCCCTACTAAATGAAAAATAGGAGACTCATAACATCAGTATCACTGTTGATTTTTCATAGAAAATATGAAGTTGTTGTATTTTGATGTATGTTTCCATTCTTTACACACTTAACTGTTCTCTAATGTAGCCACTGCATCTGATTTTTTTTCTTAATGAGCAGTGTTTTTATATCTACAGAACACAGAGTTTGCCCTGCAGGACCTTATGTTCATTTTTAGTCTGCTCTATTTGTGTAGTAAATAAAAAATTAGTAACACTGCCATTAGCCATTTTATATGCATTACTCCTGACCATGCTTGTGAGTAATCTGCTAAAGAGTGTGCACATTCTCAGTTTGTAGCAAAATGAGGCCTGTAATAATTTCATTTTTTAAATTAACCTAAAATGCATGGCAATAGATGGAACCTTTGTTTAGGCAAGGATTTTGATGACTGTGTAAATCAACTGCTATAGGTTTAAGTCCAATCCTTGTCAGATGCAAGCATATTGTACTTCACTCTCCCATTTTAGTAGATATAGGTGGTGAAATGCAGGATGGATCACCTCTAGATTGTCTCATCAAGTTCTAAAGCTTGTTTGCTTTAATAAAGAATCAGTATTTTGCATTTTAGAACTTCAGAGTTCAATTTTGGCAAAGATGTAACTTGAAGGATTGTTCAGTGAGGAGAACTGTTTTCTTAGCAAAACATGACATCAAATGTGCACACAAAGAAGTTTTGAAAACTTACTTTTAGTCTCTGGAAATAGGTGTATTTTGTGAAATCGTATATAGTTTTTATAGATTTTACAGATTAAGACATTCTTCTGAAGGTAGATGATTATGTATGTGGTCAGTAGCTTGCTGAAGAGTTTTTTTTTTTTTTTAAGAGAATGTGAATATCAGAGAGTTGAACAGGTGCTATAAGAGGTATAGCTCATTCAAAGTTCTAAGAGCACAGAAGCAGTAGTGAGGAAACACTGCTTTTCTTATATTGATTGCTATGGTACTTTTTAAAACTTGTCTGGGTTGACTTTCTGTATTGTTTTTCTTCATTATGTTTCCCAGTAAGTACAAAGATACACCCTTGATGTAACCTTGATATTTTATAAACTATTTAAGTGAGATAGACTCTTTAGAAACTAATATAGTTATTCCACTCTACAACTTAATATTCAGCCTATATGTGGAGTATGTAATTAGAATAATGCTGAAGGTCAGATTTTAAGTGCTTGTGTTCTAGATCCATGAAAAAAATATGAAAATTATAGTGAGGATCAAAACAGATTTTAAACTCTTAAGCATTTACTGTATCTTTGGAAATAGAATGAACTTTGGTAGCAGCTATTACCTTGCTTATATTTCACATTCACTGAAATAAAGATTTATAAAAGTGAGCATTTAAAACTCTTCTAAAGCTTCCTCAGATCATGTTAACCTAGTTTTCCTGTACTAGTCTGAAATTGATGCTCAAACAGAGGAGAAGGGAAGGATAATTGGGCAATCGCTGTGGCTTCGGAAAACACTGGTTTTGTCCCTGTTGAACGGGGGAGTTTTCCCTTTTAATTGCCTTAGAAATGTTACTGCCTGTTCCTATTTTAGTCTGATCATCTGAGCTCTGTTTAGATTTTTGTTGCTGTCCACTCCTGTTCATTTTTTTTTCCATCTGCAGCTTATATGCTTTCTACCTCTCATTAAAATATACTGAAAAATTTGAATAATTCTAAATGAGATATCTGTAAATTAGTAGACACTGTTTTCCATGTGTCAGTGTACCAGCTTTTCTCTTTAAACAGAAAGATTTGTGTTTGTGGTTTGGTAGGGGGAATAGAGGAGAAGAGGATTATATTTCCTCACAACTGAAGATAATTAGGTTGTTTTAGTTAAGTTAGGTTATCACATTAGCTATTAAAAAGTGCATCAGTAAAGTGCACATTGCGCTTTCCCTGTCTCTTCATTTCCTTAGGTGATAACAGGGAAAAAAATGCATGGAACAGGAATGTCATTTTATTTGGTACTTAATACTCTGAAATTGAGCATGGTTACCAGGAGCTCCAGTATGGGAGGTAAGGAGGTAATGAGACAAATTTCTTGTCCTGAATTTGGGGATTGTTTTTGTGTGCATAAATGTGAATTTCCTTAAGGTATTCAAGAAGGTTCCAGCTTTGCTATTGTGCTGTATTAAGCATACTGTAAAATCAGAGAAATTTGCCCTGGTTTTTTTGCAAACTGAGGTGCCTCAGGCATGTTTGTGCTGCTTTTATGAGACGTGAAGCAGTCTGAGGTAGCTTATTTAACATTTAGGCTGAAGAGGGCAAAGAGCACACCAGGCTCCAGTCTTGGCTTCCTATGCAGTCTTCTGGGAGAAGTATTCACAGTGTCTGCATAAGGAACTCATCATAAGCAGCTTGCATACTTCCTACTGATTAGAGTAACTGGTGTCACAAACAAATCTGTTGGAACAAAGAAGTCAAATATCTAAGAAGTCATGGACTATCAAGATACCGATTTTTATCCCAGTGATGTTTTCTGACTGTTAATTCTGCGTGTTGCTCTTTTTACTGTGCTTACAAACTGAAAAGAAAAGAATTTTCCCATTCTCTCAAACTGAACTTAATTCCTGTTCAAGGATACAACAAACTCTGCATCTCTGTTCCCATTTTTAACTTCTTTTTTCATTCCAGTCAGTGAAGAGAAAAGAATATTGGTTGCAGGAAAAGGCCTTATCTGGCTATACCTTAAAGACAGATCCTGAAATCTGTTATTATTTCAGCTGCTTCTTTTCTCTTTCTTTTCTGTCTCACTCTTCCCCCAAAAGATTGGCCTAATATTTCTGAATGTTAGGGGAGGTGAGTTTCTATGCCTTTTCAAAGCAAGGCACTTCAAAAAGCAGGAATATAACTATTAC
Source organism: Eulacestoma nigropectus (assembly GCA_013397775.1). Classification (NCBI taxonomy): domain Eukaryota; kingdom Metazoa; phylum Chordata; class Aves; order Passeriformes; genus Eulacestoma; species Eulacestoma nigropectus. The sequence goes on from VZTE01001276.1 coordinate 57,354, forward strand.
TTGACTTTCAGTACCCTCTTGGTTTCATGGAAGTGTTTTTTTTTCATGGAGCCTAAAAGGAACTTTGTGAAGGCTACTTGTACTTCATTGATAGACCTTTTACTTTGCTGCCAGCTCTCGTTACCATACTCCCTATTTTTTTTATTTTATTATTTTTTTATGGTTTGACTCTCTCTCAGAAAAAAAATCTGATGGTTGAGCGAGCACAGACAAACTGGTGAAACCTTCTTTTACCCACCCCCAGTAGCCATAAGGTTTATTAGTCAAAGTGATGAATAAGAAAATGTGAACATAGAGTACATTACTTAACCCCTCTTTGTCCTATATTTGCATTTATAAAATAGAGGCTGAAATACTAAACCACACCAAATGCTGAACCTTAATGCATGTTGGTAAATCACTTACTATTGCCAAATATACAACACAAATGCCTTGTTAATGCTACCTGAATTATGTCACTGGTCAAGAAATAGAATAAAATATGTTCTTGCTTGTGCTGCAGAATTTATGGTTCAGCATATTGATTTTCAGCTTGATGATCTTACAATATGCTAAAGTTGGTAGGGATCTGTGATAACATTGGTGCAGTGTTTTATTATTAATCAAAGACAAAAACATTGCTGGTCCAAGAATTCCAAAGCGTGTCATGTACTTGCTATATAGAGTTAAATTTCTCTTCCTATGCCCCAAGTAAATTGCAAATTAACGCTAATAAATCACATTGCAGCAGTTGGTAAGAAGTGAAAGTATATTAATAATTAAGTAGTTCTTTTCAGCCACCCCTCCCCCTTCCTTTTTTATGTGGTGATTTTCTAGACTCAAAATCAGCGTGTCTCATGCAGGCTATCTATAATATATAGTTGTTTCAAATCAGCTTTACTTACTGAGCTTTTTCTAGTAATGGAGCTCTGTCAGCAAAAAAGCATATGCACCAGCAAATGATGAACGATGGACTTGTGTCAAATGGAAGCTTGAAAGGTGCTTCTGTAGTTAAATGGATTAGTCTGAACCAGAAGTTCAAAACTCCTCAAGTGTAATTGTTTCAGAGAAAAGGTATCCCTGGATTGATAGAGGAGGCTAAGCACTGAGAGTTGGAGGAAGAACTACTTTATCAGATGTAAGTGAGGGTTTACTAATCCATAAGAAGGATAGGCTTTGCCGTTACGAGATTGCTGGCTTTATGCTTCTGCGAGTTTTCTTCTTTTCTTAAATGTGAAATTTGTAAAGATTTTAATCCATGTTAGTGAAAGATACAGATATTTTGGCATTTTTTTCTTACAAAATTAGCAAGCTTAATTCCATTTATGTGGCCATGGGCAACAGTAATTTCAAAATAATTGTTACATTTTTCTTACACTTTCTAAAAATGTTGGCTCTTGTTTCAGAAGTTGTGTTAGCTATGAAACCGACTTAGTCTGCTATAGTTATTGTGCAGTTACACACTGAATAAGGTAATTAGGGATTACTATATTAATGCAAAAAACCGTGCATGGAAATTGTAAATTTATATAAATAGTGTTCTATTACTGTTGCTCATTAAATATTTCATGATTTGTGTGGTTAATGTATAAATCTCATTTGGAAGAAAATATTTGCAGGGGAAGAAATTTACATTAGGAATTAAACTTTTGAAATATTTTTCCTGTTTGGTTGTTTTTTTTTTTTTTTTTTTTTTTTTTTTTTTTTGTATGTCATTTTGGCTGTACTTAAAATGGGTATGCCATAAGTGTGTTCAACAAAAGAATAGCTATAAGCAGCGAGGCTTTCACTACTCCTCAGTCTTCCCATTGTGCCAGTTTTTCCTTCTCTTCTGCTTCTTTGCTATTGTTAGCCTTCATGTGAACTGAAAGGTACTTCAAAACACTGGAAGAAAATAGTCTGAAAGCTCCATGCGCATTTGCTTCATAGTAAAGAGAAGTGAAGAAGTTGAAGACTTTTTCCACTGACAGGTGTTTGTGTGTCAGAGCAATGAATGCTTTTGATGGCAAACCCACTTGCTTTTCTTCATTGTACTCTTCTTTCTAAATATTAAAAAAAAAGACAAATTCTGACAACAAAAGTTCTCCCAACTGTATAATAGCAAGCTTGCTTTATTTATTTATATTTTATAAAAGAAGATATTTAAATTATTTCAGTGGCTATTCACTTTCTTTTTGTGTGGGTGAAAAAGACAGCAGTTGAGCAGTGCCTGGGAATGGTGAAGGCATTTTGGGTTGTATTCTCATTATGATACAAAAGCATTATAATCTGATGATTAGTTGATGCAAAATTTCATTGTCTTAGAGATTGCACACTGTCCTTTAAAATAATATAAAAGAGTCCCATATTACATAGCCTTAAACTGTTCTAAATCACTTCTTTTAAAAAATTGTTTTCACATTTTTCAGTCCTCTTGTTTTAGTTTATTAGCATGGCACATGGCTGTCACTTAGGTAGTTTATTATCTGGCTAAAGACAGTAGTTGGAGATTATTTTGCAGGTGCTAAATGTTCTGATCTTTGGTTATTTTCATATGTTAAGCCGTGCGCTGCAGTTGCATCATATGGAATTGCATATGCATCAACAGCACAGTCAGATTGACCATTTGGAAGAGATTAAGAACAAGAGTTGAGAAAATATGACTAAGTAAACCTGTTCTTTCAAACATGAGAAAAACTTTTCCTATTTAGTATGAAAAAAAAGTTAACTAAATAAATTAATAACCAGTTTGGTTGTAACTAAGTTCATTTTTTCTTGCCATTAACAGTGGAAGCAATTTGAATGACGGCTAAAAATGGTACAAAAGTGAAGTTTAAACTTACATAGACAAATGTTTGGCAGAAGTGCTGGGCTATTCATCCTTGCAGGAAATAGAAATAGATGCTATGTAAATTGTGCTGCAGCCTGAAACGGACCCAGTAGCATAAAGAAGCCTTTTTTAGGGATATTCTTGATCAAACCACAATGGGCAGAAAAAGCAAATGTATAAAATTGGGTTACTGAGAGTGGGAAGTGAGCAGAAAGCACGTTTAATCCAAACTAGTTGTTCTTTTTTACCTCAAAGGAATTTCAATATGTATGATCCAGTTTTCACTGTCTAGCTTTTGTGAATAACAGTGAAAAATAGTTTCGCATTATCTTCATGGTCAAATGAATTATTATTTCAGAATTTCTGGAAATCTTCACTTTTCTATACAATATAGCTAGAGGGCTGTTTTACAATGTCCTTTCTTCCAAGCCTGGTAAAAGTTTTCTGAAGGTCAGGATTTTGTTATTATCTTTTTATTTGTGTCACTTAATGCTAAAGAATTCACTAATAGGACATTTAAAATGGATTGCCAAGTAATGTGTCTGCCTTATTACCACTGACTCCTAAAATAAGAAGACTTCAGAAAGTCTCGACATAAAATATTGCAGCCATTAGGTCCTGCAAGTGCAGGCGAGTGAGGAGTGTGCTCCTGGGTTCTTTGAGTCACACAGTGGGGAAGGGAGCAGGCGTTTCCCAACATGGTCCTGAGGACAGAGCTGCGCCAGCAAGCACATCCCTCCCTGTGCCAGGCTCAGCCAGCCTGCAGGCCTGTCACAGGGGCCCTGGAACAGCTTAGAGGCCAAGGTGTGTGCTCAGACACCGTGTGTGAGCTGGGTACAGCTGGGGAATATGAGGGAAAGGTCAGATTAATTTGACTCTTTAGAGAATGCTTAATCCCCAACAGTTTTGAAGAAGAGCCTGAGAAGATAAGTTAGGTGACAGGGCACCTGGACAGTGGACGTGGTGACTGGTGAGAATGTGCAGACTGGCTCCACAGAACCTCTTCTCATAAGAAAGGTGGGTCTTGCATCATGGCTGTAGCTGCTGTATTGTTGCTGACCTTTGTATTTTCTTTTTTCTTCACCCCAAAAGCTTGAACCAAATCTCTTGTCGAAATAACACAGCCATAGGAAGGTGCAAACAGGATTGTCCTCTGTGTCACATTGTGTAGTTGCAATAAAAGTATAAATTTTAAAAAGAAAGTATGAGATATTGAGTGTAAATGTAACTTTTGACCATGCTTCAGCATCGGCACAGTTGCTATGTATTTTTAACTACCGCCTGTATAGCAGTGATAGGTGTAGGACCAGGAGTGCTGCTTGGAAGCTAAGGTAGCCTAGCAAGAGGAGTAGGGGTGGAAAAGAGGAAGATCTGAGTGGCCGAAGTGCTGCTAAAGTCTTAAGAGATGGTGAGAACCCTTGCCAGTGAGATGGGAGGTTTTAACCTGCTCTGTCCTCCTTGAAAAAAAAAAAAAGTAAAAAGGTGTGACCTGAAGTCACAGAGTCACACTGCCTTTGTCTGGTGTGTAACTGTACTTTGCACTGTTTCCAATCTTTTCAGAAGTGGACTGTTTTCTGCCCGCCCCCGTAGCTTCCTCTCGATGTTAAAGCTATGAACCAGTGATATGCCTGAGTAGAGCCAGTCACAGATGCTCTGCCAGCATGTGACTGGTGTGCTTGAGCTTTATCATTCCTGCTAACTGACCCTTTCACTAAAAGTTTAATAGGGGATAAATTCACATGTGAATTCATAATCCCCTCAGTTGTGCCAGAAGGATTCCTTAACAAGCAGGCAACAAAGAGAATCTTATACAGCTAGATTTTTTATTCCTCCTCTTCTTTCTCTTTCCAAATTTATTGGGTAGACTACTTCAAGGATGTGTCTTTAACTGTCATCCCAATATTTATTTGTGCATAACCTAAACAAACAAAGGCAATATATTCAATGTGGCTTTCAGAGCAGCTCTATGCATGGAATTGAAAACATTTTTGAGCTTTTAAGTACAATTGGTGGAAATACTATATTCTTCCAAATATTTATTATTTAGTATTTATTCTTACTCACTATAATATAAAAATTGCGTTTTCCCAGCATGTATTTCGTGGAACTTAAATGAAATGTTTATTGTGCCACATTAGTTCAAGGGAGCTCTTTTGTTATTTCAGAATTCTGTATGCTGTTTACTACTCTTACCTAAAGAAGCCTGTAAATGCGGATATTGTGAATATTTTTAGTATGAACTGCTTTTAATCAATTTGGTTACTGTTATTTTGATTTTGAGAAAAGAAATTGTTTCTCCTAATGTTCTGTTAAAGTACCTTTAAAATGATGATATCATCACTACATTTAAGAGCTTCAGGGTTGCAACATTTATTAAGCAATGCTCATGGAAAGAATATAAAGCCTGACTGGAGACTTTCTATTTTTATGAAAAGGATACTGCTTTTTGTGGCCTCTGCGAAATACTGTTTAATTTTTTAAATTTGATATTATATTTCTGGCATGGAAAACAAGGAAATAGGCATCATCTCTGTACAGTACTTGTTTTTTTGGACCAAAACCTACTGGCGTGTGCTAGCCTGAATGAAATGTCTTTCAAATCTCTTATTCTGGAGCCCAAACTTTTCAGAATTTCATTGTGTATGCAACCAAGGTTGCACAGAGATGTTTCTTCTGGTTAAGCTGTTGCTCCCTTATCAGTAGGCAACTACTTGAAGGGAATATTTTTTTGCTGTGAGACCTGTCACATTCTAGAGGTCTCTGTAGCTTTAGAACTTGACATTTCCCCAGTGGAACCAGTAAAAGGTGGCTTTGTTTTGTTAAACTTTAACAGAAGAATGATGCAGATGTCTTTGGCAGGAAGAAATCCAGTGTGAGTATACAATCCTAAGGGAAGGGGGGAATGTGTATATGGTGTGTGGGGGGGTTTGATACAGGCTGTGGGACCAAGAAAGTCAGCTGCGTGGAGTGTGAGAAGTTAAGAGTGAGGCATTGCTCGCAGGGTCTGGTTCTGACTAGTTATGGGTTTTCTTTTTTGCTGATTTTTTTTTTTTTTTAAGTAATTTGAGAAATTGTACACTGAAATATTTTAATTTCTGAAATAGAATGGACGTGTTATCTTTCAAAAATTCAGCAACAAATTTCTCTTCCCTTTACTCTCTGCTTGTTCTTCCCCCCTCACCTCAAGTGAAACTGTTTTAAGGACCGAGGATGAGTAAAATAGTTTTCCCCTTGTTCGAGTTGCAACATCCTTAATTTGGAAGGAGCTTTTCTGTATCTTGTGATGGTTGTTCTGAGGTATGAAAACAAATTCATCAAATTTGGGCAGCTGATAATGGAATGTTTTGGCACCTGCCGTTAATATCTTTGAAGACCTGTATGGTTACAGGGTATGTTATCCAGCCTCAGAAAGCTGTAGATTCAGACAGGTCACAGTAGCATTCAGATATTGGTTGAAGATGGTAAAAAAAGACTGAGTTGAAAAGCATGGGTTTTTAAAAGATTTATGTATGATTTGGTTATTTATTTATTTATTTATTATTTTTATTTAATTTTTAGCTCTGTGACTATGTGTTCATAATCATTCAGTATTTGGGACCAAGTAAAGGATTCCTCTCAGTAAAGCTTTAGAAAATAGAGACAGTCAAATAAATTTTGACTTCAATTCCAAACTGCTCCATTTTCTTTATTGTTTAGGAAAAATTAACACCAGATAAGAGAGCTGCATGCCGTAAAATACTGCATTTTAGTTGATGGAAGAACACTTGCTTCAGAAAAGCAGCTTTGGCAAGCTTGGAATTTGGATCTTTTTGCAGATCAGAATTAGGCAGCAAACACACCTGCAGTGTTCTGGCAGTCACTGAAAAAACGCATAAGGGCTTTGTTGCTGAAACTTCGTTTTGATCCTATACACTCATTGATTTCAAAATACTCAATTTTATGGTTGGTATAGAGGTACTAAATGTTGCTGTTTTGGCAGCATTTTTCTTTACCTAGTACAGTAAATAGAAAGACGTGTAGGTATACCTTACTGTAAAGGTATGATTTGCATTCTGAGATTTTAAATTATGGGCTTTCAGTATAAAAATAATAAAGGCAGTTTGGGTGATCATTTATGAAAGTGATTGTTATAACAGTAGTTTATACAATTTTCTTAAGTGATAAGAATTTCTAATTCTGGGTAAGGATTCAGTGCAAATTGTACAGCAGTATCTTAAACTGCTCAGAGGAGTTTATTAAAATCTTCCCCCAGAAATTAATACCACTGTATTGTTCATAGTATCTCTAAAGTTCACACTGATTTGTATTGATGGGTAGGAGAATTATCAGTCCTACAAATACCATTGAAATTGTTGACTTACACGAAAGTTAATTATTAATTCGTATTTCCTAAGTTAAGGAAGAATATTCTTCTAGGAATAGGTGGGAAAAAATCAACTTTCTTTTCACACTCTGAAGTAGGATGCAGTTACTGGTTTTTAAACCCACCTGCTCCAACATGGTTGGAAGACGCAATCCAGTGTCTTGTTGCTTCCCAAACGCTCTGAATCCTGGAGGCTGGGTGCTGTAATTGCACAGCAATAAACAGTTGGATGAGAATAATGGAGTATGTGAAAGGGCATCATCTGGAAGGGAAGACTTGGGATTCCTCAGGACTGGGAGCTGTGGGATTTGGTTTGACTCGGTAAACACTGCTTGTAGGGTGTAGTGGTAAACTTTCACCATGTGTTATTTCAGCAGGCTATCTGATGCCTTCCTGTGTTCTGCTGGAACTGCTGCTGCTCATTTTCCCTTGGGTAGACCAGACATAACTGAGACTGTATCTATGTTAGTGGTTTTACTTGGAGCAGCAATGAAATTTGAAAGCACATCCCTCAGAAATCCCTGCTTGCTGATCACCGATTTGTTCCACAAAGTGGTTTAAGCACGTGCAGACTGGACTCTTTTTGGAGAAAACCAGACTAAACTGAAAGGTGTATTCTAGGTTTGCACAAAGCAAGCATTAACCTCCAGTGAAGACAGAATGATTGAAACCTCTGAATATTTTCAAACCATGTGGGTAATGGCCTTGATGCTCTTACCACACTTTTTGGGGAAAGGGTTTAGTGGGAGATGAATAAAGGAGTGAGTATCTTGACAGATTATGTGAAATGTTAAGACAAAGATAGCTTTCTGTTTCTGACAGCTAAGTTGTATTTAGACCAGAATTGCTTTGTTACTGTGCTGGGCAGCACAATGCAGCTTGTTGTGCAGTAAGTGCTACAAGTATACATAAATACTTGTATTCTCAGCCGTGATGAGGCCACATCTGGAGTACTACGTCCAGTTCTGGGCTCCTCAGTACAAGAAAGACAAGAAGCTTCTGGAAAGGGTCCAGCAGAGGCAAGATAGATAATTCTGAGTCTGGAGCATCTGATGAGGAGAGACTGCGGGAGCTGGGCCTGTTAAGTCTGGAGAAGAAAAGACTGAGAGGGGATCTCATCAATCTGTACAAACATCTCAAAGGTGGGTGAGGTTGCTGCCAGATTCTTTTCAGTGGTGCCCAGAAACAGGACAAGGAGAAATGGCCATAAACTAAAACACAAGAAGTTCCACCTCAACATCAGGAAGAACTTCTTTACATTGAGGGTGGCAGAGCACTCCAACAGGCTGCCCAAGGAGGCAGTAGTGCCTGCTATGCCACAGGATCTTGAGACTTTTTTTAGCTAGCAGTCACTTCATCTGTACTCATTTCATTCACCTCTGAAAAGCAACAAACCAATTAAAAATTCTAAACCAGCTAGAAAAGAAACCAAATTAATTCAACTTCATCTTCTCAAGCTTTCTCCTTCAGTGATGAAATTGATTGCAGTTTTTACAAAACTACAAGAGCATTCTTTCAAAATGTAAATATCTTTGTCATTGCCATCTGTGTGTTTTAGGGTGTGTTAAAACTTCTTTTGCACCATGTCACAGGCTTTTTATAGGGCCTGTGTTTCTCTGGGTGTATGGCACATTGCCAAAGGCTAACTATGTTGCCAGTAAAATAGTGTTTTACAGAACTTCTGTGGAAATCACACTTCCACTCTTTTATTCCAACTAGTTTTTCTTTATTTGGCCTCCTTTTTTTTATGCTTTCAGTGGACGTGTTCCTGCTATCTACCCAACAAAACAATGAAAATACAACCTTACGTCCTAATTCTGATAAATGGGCATTGGCACTCATGGTATACTTTTCATTTATCAAGACACAAAGCTTTCTGAAGAGTTCTGTTTCATGTTATTAATACTAAATTTAAGTTAGTATATAATGAATTTTTAACATAAATTAGTAGTTAATATATTAATTTTTGCCCTTTTTTTCCTTGCTTCTGTATACACTTTTTGCAATAGCAGTACATTAGAGGTAGCTTTGTAATTTAAAGGATCTTCTTTGCCATCTTGTCGATACTGTCTAAAAACATTGCCCAAGCTATGCTACAGTATTGTTCAGTAATATAATTTGTTTTGATATTTAAACTAAGATTATAATTTTTTAAACTCTTCTGGTTCTAGGTCTGTAAATTAATTTGCAAGGAGCATGAAGGGACCATGAAGTGATTGTGGTACATTTTTAAACCATGCAAAGTTTGATGTATATTTATGTCATAGCTAATGGTGTGGTAGTCTTCAGGAAAAATGTAGGCAAATGGATGTTATGAAGGTAGTTTTATTGGCTGAGCTGCATAGAAACAGAGTAGAAGTCTTCTTGCTACTCCTAGAGATGCTGCTTGTTATTTTGACTGGTAATAATACCACCAGCTGTTTCTCTGAATTTCTATTCTTTTTTGAATTTTTCTGTGTCTGTGATGGCGAAACAACTGGGAAGAGTTTATGCTGAGAGGACATATTCAGTGTGCTGTGGCAAACTTGTTTTCGTTCAGTGCTGTATTCCAACTTTTTTAATACCATTGTGGTCATCTGTAATTGTTTGGGTATCTGGTGTGCATTATTTCTAGCCATTTTAATGAAATATTACAGTTATTAACTATGGCTACTGGTTTATAGTGGCTGTAATCCTTGAATGTTGTCTGTTATTGTAGTTTAGGACCACTTTGTTAGAGCATTAGCCACCTTCTGGTTTGCATCAAGGTGGCTGTCTAATGGATCATTAACTGCTAGTGAGGCCCGGGTCCCTGAGGACTTGCTGGGTACAGCACTTGTGGTATGAGAAGTAAAGCTCATAGAGAAGCAATCTGAATTTAGTGCACCCTGATACAGTGCAAAATGAAATTACTCTCTCCTCATAATATCTTGGGGTTTGCTATACCACTTTGTTGCTACAAGTGCAGTGTGTTTTACATGCTGGGAGTGGGCAGGTGTTGATGAAGTGGACACTCCTGAGGCAAACGCCACTGTTCTCTCCTCTGTTCAAGATGCTGATCTTGATAGTGCTTTTTTGGTAGGTATTCATCTCCTTCTGGAGAAAATTGTTCTTATTCTCCTCATTAATTTTGAAGACAACACAGTAACAATTATAGGTGGGTTATGTGTGTTTTGTCTCCTCACATTTTTCTGCTGTGGACATTTCTCCCCACCTTTCCTTCAAATAAATGCATAGAACTACCATATCACTGTATGAAGAACGGCTGATAAAAGGGGATTTCACATCTGTGTGCGTTTTTTGGTAATCTGCACTTTTCTGTGGCCTCCTTCCTCTATTCCTGACTTTCCAATAGTACGTTTAGCATCTAAACTTCCCTTTGTTGGAGATGGTTCCATGGTTAGATCAGTCCCAAGCCTTGCTTCTCAGCCTCAGTGTGATAATTGGAGGCAACGAAGGGATTCCTCTTAAGGTTTCTAATTAAGAATATCCTCTTGGTCAATTAGGATTTCCACTTGGGCTATTCAGAGGTTGGTGAGAGCTGATGCCAGATGTGTGAGAAGTGTTCAGGTCTTAGGAGATAGCTAAATATTTTTTCTTCTTCCTCTTCAGTCTTGTTTATGGAATTGTATGTGTTTTGTATGTTTCTGCCAGATAACGGTTCTAGATGTCTTAACCTGTATTTTAAAATTCAGCTCAGAGAGACTCCTGCTGTGGCTCTGACCTTACAGAAATTCTTGTGTGAGCCAATACATAGTAAATGTCACAGTTAAGGATAAGAGTGATTTTTACTACAAATTGCTGCCATGGTTTATCAAGTATGAAGTCAGCACTTTTTCTTAAGTTAGAATTTCATTTAGCTGTCTTAATTAAAAAAGAACAGCATGTACTGAAAAAGACTGCTTCAGTCCCTCAAAATATGTGTGTGGACTGTAAAATAGTAATTACAGACCTGAATCTTACTTGCAAGGGGATCAAAATATTAAAGCTTCAGTGCTCAAGCAACAAAGATTTATCAGTATCTGGCAAATACTAAATGTCCCAACACCTTTCTCAGAGATAGAAGTACTCCTTTAAGCAATGTGCATGATGAGAGATAAATCAGTATAGAAGGCTGGAGTTGCTATTGGATTAATCTGTTTAAAATTGGGATGGGTATGTGCGTGTTGATTTTGACTGGCACAAGAAAGCATATAAACAGTATATTTTCAGTAAATACTGTGACTCACTTATTTGACTGGTTCTCTTGGTTGGACATGCCATTAGCTTATTTGTAATTTAAAACTGACATATTTATTCAAAATAAAATAGAAGGACAATGTAAATGCCAATACATTTTAGGGGAAAATGAAGACAAAAAGAAGATAAGGAAACAGGAACTAAAATAATCCTTAGAAATGTCAGATTTTTTTTGGAGGTGAGGGACTGGAGAAAAAGGGAGTTGCATTTAATTGTCTGTAACTGCCTGCCTGCATGTTCCTGAGCACATGGAGGTATGGTTCTGAACAAATGACACGGTTCTCAATTGCACCTTGTTGATACACAATTTTAATTGTGTCAGGATTTGGTTACCAGACTAACACACAGAGCTATGCTTTAAAAGCTCAGGATTTGTATCTCTTTAGTTATCTGTTACAACTGAATTATGAATATATTTTGTCACTGTTAGATTTTGCTAATCTGTAAAATTACTTTTCTGTAAAAATGTTATTTTTAATATGTGTTTGATAATTAGAAAATTGATAAAAAACCACGTTGCTCCTTGAATTCAAAGAGTTCATTTGACCCTTTTGACTCAAGCCCTTGGCTCTAAGAAGCATCAAATTAAGCTGTTGTTGTTTTGCTTCCCCCCTCCCTCCATTAGCAATCATTCTGTTGCACACAGTACGTGATAAATCAACGGCAGGAGCTTTAGAGTTGCCATAACACGACATTACCTATCAGCTCGTCAGGTCTGTGTTGACTCTGCGCCTTTTAGGCTGTATTTTTCTTCAAAGTCTAGTGCCAGTTACTTAGTCAGCTCTAACTAATTTCAGAGTGGAAGGGAAACTTTACTGGAGTGCTGTTTGGGATCTGCTTTTTAATCCTGGTCTGTTTAATGTTTGCCTCCTGACATTCTAGGCCAGACATCATTTTAATGGTATGTGTGGTGATAAAGCCAATAAACTGTCAAGATGATTGATAATCTAAGCATTATAGCAATATGACTTTCCTGTTCTCCTCTGTGCTTTAGATGATGGTTTCCAAATTGAATTCTTACAGTGTGCTGTATGCTTGTTGGAGAGTCTCTGAACAAACAGTTGGAAGGAGCTAGCACTCACTAATGCAGGCTTTTAGATTTTGATTTCTGTTATTATTGGAAGGACTTTTAATTTGGGAAATGTTAAGTGGGAATTCTAACATTGTAATAGGCTTGGTCTCTAAATTTTTGAAATTCTGTTATTTTTATGGCCACCTGGGATGAGTCTTGAAATTTCATGTGGCAGATTTCTTTATTTGTACTGTCTTTCAACTAGAGATAACAAAGAGCAGTGCAGTGTGTGCAGGGCTTCTGTGTTCCCTTAAGCAAATTCAGCAGCCGTTTTTCATCATCTTAATGGAAAGTCATTGATCAGACTTGCTCACTTTTTATTTTGGGGAGCTTGGAGGCAATTGATTTGGATTATTTTTGCATGATGTCTAAAATTAATGGTTTTCATCTTGTACTTTTGTGCTGGCCCCTGGACAGTGACAGGACTAGGACAAAAGAATGATAGATATTTGTGTTTTGGAGCTGCTCTGTGTGAGCCTTTTTTTGTTTAAGTTTGCCAGTACATCAGTTTCCTGTTTGTATCTATTTCTTTTTCTTTAAGCAGAAGTTAGCACTCCTGCACTGGCTGGAGAAATTTTACACAGGTAATCCTTATTAACATGCATTGGTTGATAAATTCTGCATACTTTTGTGATCCCTCATGGAGTGAGGTCAAAGCCAATTGATATTTTTACTTGTAAGCTGTGTAAATTTTTTTTGGACCCCAATTCACTGTCTGGCCATCACAGCCAGACCCCAGATTCTGGGGATTTGAGTACAAATATTTCTTTAGTAGTATTTAAACTTTGAGCAGTAAATTCTGTTTTCTGCCCAGTTTTGCTATAAACATTTCCCCATTGAAATGAATTGTGTTATATGGGTGAATGTAAAGTGCTGCTGTGTTAGCAAAACAAATCTCTGTCCAGTAGGTTTTTCACTGCATGGTCAGCATGAATGATTTGGGCTTTGGATTAACCTGTATTTGTTGGGAAAAATCAAACTGAAAAATCATGTTTGAATTGATGTGCCCTCACCAGTGATGCCCTCACTGCTCCCCAGATGTGCTGGAAGATATCTCCCTCAGTTCTTGGCTGCTGGGGATAGGGTCCCGTAACACTTCCATTCCCGTGGAACTGCTGGCGAACATTTTCTTTGAGCATTGGGCAGTGGAAAGGCACTAGGAGATCCCAGTAGAAGCTGACCCATGTGGAAAGTCAGTGGGTTAACCAGACTGGTGAAAGGCTTTTTGTGTCAATAGGAACTAGATTAGAGATGTTAGCTTGAGACCTTTGTTAATTCTACAGTTGATGTGTGTTTTAGAGCAGTCAGAGCTGAGAAAAGAATCTGTCCCTGTTTATACCTCTAGGGTAGTTCTCCAAAAGGAGTCTTTTGCTTTCAGCTTTGTCTTTGCTCCTTCACCTTCTCTCCTCTTCCTACAGTTGACCCATCTTTTTTCCACTGACAGTTCACCAGTTTAAGTTGTGCTTCTTTTATGTTGCCAGGATGATCTAGTGTGTTGCTGTGTTCACAAAATTGCACGAAAGCGCTCTGTTGAATAACGGGGATAGACCAGGAATGACTTTGAGAGGTGTTCCAGAGAATGGATTGGTAGGGAACTCGGGGGTTTATTGTATCCTCTTATGAGTTAGAGGAAGGAAACTTCCGGATTTAATCCAAACCTAGAAACAGACCTGATGTACGGTGAATCTTTTAGCTGGGCTTTTCCCAGTCTTCAAGAGAAATTTGTCTCGGTTTTAGGGATCTTTCTAAGGGGTCTTGCTCTGCCTGTCTACGTGTTGGAGTGCTTGCTTTTTATTCCAGGAGGAACTGGAATAAAGTAGTGTTTGCTGGTACTGAAGCCCTTCATTTTTGAGGGAACTGCCAGGCTTAAGCCAGAATAAATCGAACGTTCTATTAAGATTCAGGCAGGTGGAGAATGGGTGTTGACAGCTGTGATGGCCAGATTAGATTGATTGTGTACTCCTTGGAATTACGTCTCTTAGAATTTTTGAGTCAAATTCTAGTTGTGTCACTCTCCTGAAAAAAATGAAGCTAATTGGCCATTTTTTCTTTGAAACCCAAAGACTTCCCAATGCAACATTGAACTTGTTCTCATCCACAAGCATAAAAGGCTGAAGCTTAATTTACTCCTGAAAAATTAGAGCTTGTGTTTTTCAAAAACAACTGGGGAACAGTGAACTAAGTATAAACACACTACTGCACTGTGCTATTACAATTTTATTTTGTCAGCTTTTTAAAGACCCTAACAGTCATTTTAATCAGTACTTGCTGAAAGGAAGAAATAAGTTTCACAGTCAACTTCTTTACTCCTATTTGCATGATTACCTGTGGTGATTTTTCCTTCTTTTTCTTTTCTTCTCTTTTTTTTCTTGGTGTTTTGTTTTCTTTTTTTTTTTGTAACAGTGATTATTTAAAAAAAAAAAAAGTTTAATAATGGCTTGTCTACTGAAGCAAGTGAAAACTGTGTTCCAGAACACATTTGGTTGTGTTTGAACAGATTTCTCTTCTCACCAGATGTTCCTAGGGTAGACTGACTTTTTTAAAATTCTATTCCCTCCCAGGGGAAGGGTGGTGAAGGCCAACTGTATAGTAGAGTGATAGAAGCAAACCATGAATTTATAATGTGAGCAAAGGATCTTAGACATGCAGGGAAAGGATGCATCCATTTAATTGGTTCTCCCCACCTTCTCTGTCCAGTAGCATCTGAGATGGTGTACACAGCTTCATGGTGCCTATAAAAATTTTGTTCTCTTTTAAAGCTGACTTGTAACTTTCCTGGCATGTGATGTGTTGATAAGAAAAAAAAAAAGTCTGTAGTAACTTTGTTTGCTATTGTTCACCTGTTGTTTCTGTCGTGTATGTTATAGTGATTGGGAGGCATTACCTTTTTGTTATTTAATAGCTTTAAAATCTGTAGTTCTTTGACCAGATATGTCTGCTGTAATCAAATGATTACTAGTTCCACTTAAAGGGATGCATTTGTACTGTACCCGATTTTGTGTTATGTGATTTGAAAAAAGCAAGGCCTACCTTGAGATCATCAGCTGAAGTTTTTATGTAACTGGATGTTACTTTACGTGAGAGAGAAAAAATGCAACATTTATTTTTCTTCCTAGCCATACATCATATTCTTGCTTTTCTTGACTGTCTATAAAACAATGTAGGCAGCCACTTTGTAACTGTTCTAGAAGTAGCACATTAAGTGTTCAGCTGTGTAGGTAATGATGATTGTGCAGAATTGAGCACTGCTTGTGTATTCATTGCTAATAGCTCCCCATCGTTGGGTCGATTTGTACTGGGGTTTTTTTCCCTTCAGATGAAAGATGGTTTTGTGTAGATATTATTTCATCCATTTCCCCCCAGGAAAGACATTAGTAATTTATGAATGAAATACACAAAAATAGGAGAAGTCAAATGGTAGATTTTTTACAACAAAGACTCTGCTAATTTCAGTACTCTGAGGTGAAGTTGAAATAGTTTTACTTACTGACTTATCAATTGTTGAATTTTAGAACTAGGAAGGTTAATTAATTCATGTAACTTGTGTAGAGGAGGAGTCCTGGCTGGGATCTCTGATCTGTTAGAAGAGGGAGCAATACATATCTTGTTTTCTGAGCTTTTGATTGTATCTCCAAGTGATACACTCAGCCAGCAAATTTAGCATGTGCTTTATGTGACAGGGCGCTCAACTGTGGCTCCATATAGCTGCCTGGAAGTGAGAGCTTGCAGAAAATGGGTTGTGGTCTTTTTAAAATTTATTTTATTTCTTTATTCACAGCTAGGATTTAGTAAGAATTTTCTTTTTTACCCCCCCCCGCCCCGGCGTGGGGATGAAGCTGGGTGGACTTACTAAAGTCTTGCTGTCTATCTCAAATAGTGGGTATGAAAATTAGAATTTTTTACAAGACCTTTCTAATCCTGTATCTGATTGTTCATTAGATTTTAATGCTGTAATTTAGTCTGTTATCTTCTGATTGTTTAAAGTTATAGATCCCTACTTAAATGTAGGCATTTTTTTCTTAGATTCTTCTTTTCTTTTTCTCCTTTAGGTATTGTTTTATTGTTAGGTATTCTTCTGTTTTCCTTAGGATTTGTTTGCTGTGTTTGTGGACTCTCCATTGTCTACTGTTCAGAAACATTGAGAACTACATTCTGTTTCTGAAATATTTTCTGAAAAGTTACTTGTTTTCAGAGTGCTTTCATATTTAAATGGCGAAGGATCTGCTGATAAGCTAACAAATAGGGGTGAAGTGAGATGGCAAATCTTGAATCATATCCCCAGTTGAAAGTCACCTTAGTGGTTAGCTGCATAAATATTCTAGCAAAAAGAAGAAAAAAATGTTTAGTTCATCTTACCTTTTAAAATAAAACTTACAAACTAATGACCATTGATCAGAATAGTTTTCTACAAGTAGTTGTAGAAAGAGTACATCAAGTGTGGTAAATCGTTGATCAAATCCGTTTAGTGAGAAGGAAATATTGTGCAATAGTTGCTTGATGGGGTCCAGCTGTGGGTCCAGGGAAGACCCAGGTCCTGCTCTGTCCCCCACAGTGCTGTTCTGGAGCCCAGCGGTGTTGGGGTTTGTGTGATCTGTCCATGGTGGCTCTGCTCTACTTTGCCATTGCCTGTCCCAGTCTTGTTTCTTCCAGGCCTAAAGACATGCTTCAGTTCCACAGTGGGGTGCACAGTTACCTCTGAGAAAGTGATAAAGCAAAAGAACATTTATGTTCTAGAGGAAACCCTAGAGGAAAGAACTTTGAAAGGACTCTACACTCCCCTTTTCAAGTCAACTAGTTCATTTCTGGATGTGGCCAGTAATAGGGCTGTGAGCTTGGTACTTGGGAAATGAATGACTGCTTTGTGGCTGTATATTTCTGCTGCAATTTTCCTCTATGCTCTTTAACAACAACTATTTGAGTATTGATTTGCTGGTGCCTAATAGCTTAGAAACACTGTGAATGTGATATGAGGATTAGAAAACTATGCCCCTAAACCCAAAAGCATTGAATACATATATATTCTTCTCCTTGTGATTTAGTTCTGATTGAAATTTATGGTACTGGTCATGTGAGTGAAATTATAGGATGGTGACTCTGAGTGCTTTTTATATGTCTGGAAAAGCATGTGGGATAGAGGAACATGATTAAATGAACTATAATAAATTGCTTACTTTGCAAAATTGTTCACCAATTATTAAGTAAGACTATTTAGACTGTTTAAACATAGAAGGAAAACTGGATAGGGGTCAAAGTACACAAAAATGCATTGTTTTGCTTAGCTGATCAATGGAAAAGAACAGCTCTGTGGTTTTGCTTTACATTAAAAAAAAAAAATCAACCCTTACCATAAATTGTTAGGCATGGGGATTTTTTTTGTGTCAGTCAAAATAATTTTTCAACAGAGCATGAAAATGGAAGACTGAGAATCTGAATGGTTCTGCTTTAGAATCACACTGAAAGTTTTTTATTTTATGTAAATAGAGATTGATGGAACATTTTACACAGAGTGCAGGTTTTTGACAAAAAGTATTGATGGTTGCTTTCAGTAAGTGTTACTGGAGATGACAGAACATTGCATTTTAAGATGAATTACAGTAGAAACTCCCTCTTTGGGAATGTCATACATTTTATTTCATCTGTTGTTTTGAGAAAGAATGACTAAAGTCATAAATACCACAGACTGATCTCTCTTTCCTTAACATCTTATAGATCTTGCATTAGTTTGGAATGCTTAGTAGAAGTATATTAAAAATAGTTAGGAAGCTGCATGGTTTTTGCCAAAATCTATTTACTGTACTTTGTGAATTTTTAAGTGTCAACTTGTTTTGATGCTAATCCTAAAGGAATGGCCCTTTGATTTTTATATTGGCTTATATTTAAACCTTTGGAAAAACAAAATGCTTTGTCTGATGCATTTGGAAGCAAATTAAATTCAGAGGTCTGGTTTAAGTGATATGAGGCTTCTTTTCTCAAAGGCAGGTTGATCAACTTTACAGCACCTAATGCTAAATTTTCAATTAACACTTCCAAAGCATTGCAATGTCTATAAACAGAAGAGAGGTTTTCAAAATGTTTTGTCCTGTTGCTGCCCATAGTTTTGCTGAAATCTCTCTTGAAGTGATAACAGAAGACCAGGCATCTGGGATGGCTGAATTCCTAGAACTGAAAAAGCAAGTGGGATTTGGATAGTGAAATGAGATGATTTAGGTCAACGGGAATTGTAAGTGGTGCTTAGTAGAAGATCAATTCTATTATAAATGTACACTTGCATTTTGTATTTTAAATGTTTTTAAATTGTCCTGTGGTTAAAATAGTTTTAGCCTAAGAGATGTAGTCTCTGCATTGTTTATGTTTGTTGCTTTCAAATTCTGTGGAATTGACCCTCCCACACCCTTGCAATTCCTTAAAAAGACAGAGGGGAGGTTTGAGAAAACATGGTGCAGTTGAGGGTACCAGTATTAAGGAAATTTCGAGGGAAGACACAATGTGAACTTGGACTCTTTTTTAGGTTTCATGGCTGGCAATGACAGCTTGAAAAGGAAGACTAGATGTCTTATTGGAAGAGTGATAGTTTTAGCATAGATCAGCTTCTGGGTGTATTTTTCAAGCCTTTTAAAAAATGTTCTCTTTTCTGAATAATAAAAGAGCCATAGTGACATTTTAATGATGAATCTATGTGTAAAAGAGAATATAGCCAAAAGGGTATTGTCACCCTAAAAAAAAAAACTTGTGTAAAGAAGGCTTGTGTTTTAGAAAGGTGCATGGAGAATGTGACAAATCAAGTATCAACAGTAAAACCAAGCTTCTCTTAGATTGCCTCATTTCTGTGTTAGCATTCTAATACCACTTCTCACTGCTTACTGAAAATCAGCTATTTCTTGCCTGCAACTGGGTTATCTTCTGATAAGAAGGTTGGATTTTTCTTTATTACTTCTATGTTCTTGAAAATTACTCCTTTGAAAAGAAAGTTATTTTGATTTATCATTCTTCCCACAATAAATATTTCTTATTGCTGCTTTGATGAGCAAACATTACTATTTTTTTCTTTAAATGTATTAATTTTCCCTGTTATTACAATATAATATTGCCCCAAATTATTTTGAAACCTAGATAGATATGGATCTATTTTGTATATTGATTCTTTTCTTTCACCGCTTAATGGCTTCTTTTGACAATATTATGGTAACCTGTCTTGGATCCATGCTCTAAGCTGAACTGAGGAACACGCCATTGAACCGTGGCTATTCAGTTGTTTAAGAGACTAAGCCCATCCCTTCTCCCAAATCCCCTGTGGAGTTCCATATTTGAATTGTGAACACCAGTCAGGTAATTATTAGATAACAAGGCATTGGCATCTTTTTAACCATTGAGCAAACTGGTTAAATACACTTAAGGCTTATTGTGGAATTTGTCTTTTACAATGGACTGAAGTTTGTCACTCAGTGTCTTGCAGTACTCAATAGCTTATCCTCTTATTTAGTTTATAGATCCTCAATTGACTTCTTGATGGCCTCATTCTCCCTTCATGTTGTTGACCTGAGATGGAATACATGGAAACTTCTCCCTGACTGCTTTGCTCAAGGACTGTCCTTGTTTCTCCTGCATCAGTGTCCAGCAGCTGGGCCTGAAACAAATCTCTCTTCCACAGGTAGAGCACTGTTTCCCAGCTCCTCCACCAGACTGTTCCTTTCTCCATAAGAAAACATCCTGGCAGATTGTAGCAAGCTGTTGTTTTGTAGCAGACTGCTGCATAGCAGGCAATGTTGTGAACTGAATCATGCTTTTAAAAAAAATGTCAATTTATTAATGTCTGGATAATCTACCTTAGTTGGAGGAAAGAAATTAATAATCAGCTGCTATACTAAGAATGGTCCTCTACTGGTGTCAGGTTTGAGGAAAGTGTAAAACTTTGTGGAAGAAAAAGGCATTTCCCTATTCTGTAAATGTCCTAAAAATTCCAAATGTATTAGAGTCAACTCCAGGACAAGATTTAAACAGACATTTCAAGGGGACCTTAACCCATGAAATCATCCTATCCTGCAGCCAAAGCCCCACCTTCTAACTCCTGAATAAATAGATTCTCATGACAGAATAATTCATCTCCAGTCATGAAAGCATCAGCTTTAAACGACAGCTTGTAGAGACCCTGTGCTTGTTAGGGCCAGATCAGCAGCCCAGATGCCTTGAATGTAAACTCATGAAGGGAAGATTAATTTATCTGTCATCCTATGCTTTGACAGTTGTTGTAAATCTGATTTAGCTCTGAGCAGAAATAGGGGGACCTTTGAATTTATAAGAGTGATACTAAGAAAACCTAACCTAGGCTCTGTGAGCCTTGAAGAAACAAAATGTACTTAGACTCAATGAGATTTTAAGTAATCTTTAGGCATAAACAACCAATAGAAAAAGTAGGCAAGGTTCACTTTCCACTGTCAGTGTCTGTGTGGGTGCACTAGTGTGGTAGTCCACTGGAACTCTCTCCAGTGAATAGAAGCAGAAGCAAGAATGTTTATTGACCAGTGGCACCAGACAACTGCATAAGCCAAGTGCGTGTGCTTTTATTGAAAATATGTTGGCACTGTTTTTAGAAGTTTTCTGACGTTTTAAACTTTACAGGAGATTTTTTTTTACCTTTTTGGAGATTAATAATGCTGTCAGACTGATTTATTATGGAATGATGCTCTGTGCAGATTTTATACATCTGTAATAGTATATTTGTAAAATCTGAATGAAAATTCTGATAGTCATGATCTCAGTGGAGATGGGCTATTGTCTTATAGTAGGAGCGTTTGTCTGTGGAATCAGAACAGGTCGTTAAAGCCAGGAAAAGTTTTTCTGGTTAGTGCTGCTCTGCTACTATTTTGTGCACTGTGGGAACTGAACAATAGAGAGTGTCTTCTTTCTTGTTCCATGTGCTCCAAGTTAAACATAGTATAATAGCTGTGCACATTTGATTTTCACTTTTGTATCAAAAAATTGAAAATAAAACATGTAACACTTCTGAGCTGCCTAGGGTAGAATGGTGCTATTTTGGGGGGTTAGTATAAGGGCATCTGCAAGTACTGTGGTATCTGCTGTGACTGTTCAGTGAGAAAAAGGCTTTAATCTTTATGGAAGCAAGTTACAGTTGGTTTCTGCTGAATTCAGACTGTATGAAACTTCTGAGAAGCTGCTTTGTAGTATGTTACTTTACATATAGCTGAGGTCTTTAAATGCATGTCATTGCTCTGCAGAACTAGATTGCAGTGAAGTACATGGTTTCTATCTGCCAGTAAGTTGGAAACTGTGCCTTTTCTTGGTCATAAGGAGGTGACCTGTGTGTGAGCTGCTTCTCTGTTGGGCTAGAAGTGAACCATGGTGAAAAGTCACTCTTCTTCCTCGATAGGACAGAATACTAATGAGCTCCTTTCCAACTTCTTTACTTACTACTGCATCACTTGCTAATTTGGAATCTCACATCTGATTTTGTAAAGCTGGTGGCGAGTCAGGGACATTTCCCTGTTGTAAGCTTTCAGCAGAAGTTCTGTTTTACTCCCTGCGAATTTCAGGGGTGTTAGCTCCATCCAGAGCCACCATAAGGAAGCTGGTTGCCTGTGTCAGTGTGGTCTTTTCCTTCTGGATGAGTTGCAGAATCCACTTCAGTGGAGGGTCAACCAACCTGCTGTTGTTTGCTTTACAAGTAGTTCAAGAGGGATCGACTCTGACTTATAATGAAATAAAAAGGTGTGTATCCCCACACAGTTGATTTAATGCTGAATGAGTGAGTGTGTTAGCACAAAAACAGTATAAAAATAATTTATGTCCCTATGTTTTAAAACTCCTAAAAAGAGAGTGAGGGAGAATTGTCCTGCTGTCTTCTCTACCAAGAGACTATTTAAGTGGAAATGATTTAAAAATCCAAACCCACAGTTTATCAGGTGTGAAAGTTAGAGTAGTTGTTGAAATATTAAAGTTTAGGTAGGTTTATGACAAATTAGTTACTTGTACTCTATGGATTCTGAATGGCTTAATGTTATACCCAAAGCTGGTTTTTAGGATTTCTTTCAATAAAGTTTGATGGGTATTTTTTTCTCCAGTGATAATGAGGTAGAGTAGCTTAGTTAGACTTCTATAACTGAGGTTTGTTTTAGACTGCAAATATGAGTTTTTTAAGGTTTCATTACAACTGTAGAAATAAAGATGAGGGCAAGTGAAGATGACATTATGTAACCAAAGTTAGAGTCTGAGACCAAATCATGAGGTAATTTATCTTTTGAATACTTCAGCTTGATTCACAAAAGAGCTGATTTTAATTTCAGGTATAATCTGAGTTAGACTTGTAGAAATAAAAATGGCAGCATTTCAAAGTACCCTGAAATAATGTCTGCACTTGCTCTGGGAGTGTATGAAATTGTCACTGTTGCAGCAGGACGTTGTTTTCACAGTGCTTTGTACAACTCAGAACAAAAAAAATCTTTGCTGCAAAGATTTTACAATCTAAGCAATAACGCTGTATATACTTGCCAGTTTCCTAATCACATGAAGCTTTAAAATCCTTCATTGATACTATGTCGTGGTCAGAGATGTTCATAGTAGCATAGAAAAATGTTCATAGCTGTAACTCTGAATATTTTTTTTGTCTCTTGAGTAGAAGCAGAAAACTATATTGTGTCTAATTCTTATAGGGACCTGTCATGAAAATAATAAAGATAGCTGTCCTAAGTTGAATCCTCTTGCTTACTACTATTTTTTTATAACTTTATTTTTGGTGTTAATCTTGATATAGAAATATATGAATGTTAGCATTAGAGTCAGTTGTGCCAACTGCTCTCCGAGTATGTGGTTTATTTAGAAATGTAGTGGTAATGAACGTAGTGGTCTGTAGAAAGTAACAGACTTGTTCCTACTTTGTGCACTCATCTTCTCTGGAACATTCTCCAGGGGTCAATAGCGTTGCAAGTAATGCAGATTGCTAAATTTTGCATAACTAGTTCATGAAATGTCTAAGAAAACTCTTTATTGTTTGTACACATGTAGTAATTGCACAAATGAAAGATTAGTATTAGAAAATTTGCCCCAGGATGTTCCTGTTGCTTAGAGTAGGAGGCCAGGTTTTGTCACTTTGCTCAGGCAGGGCACAGTATGGGATTGTAATGTAGTGAGATCTGAGTATTTGAGGCAGGAGCACCAGTTGTGAGGTGATCATGAATATTGATAGTGTTTTCCAGTCAGCAAAAACGAAGCATTTTGGTATTTTATATTCTCCTCTTGTTGAAACTGACATCAACTATGCAGCTGAGATGGAGAACCTGAGGGGGTTGTGCATAGAGGCTTTAGCTCTGGACAGTGTGTGACAGTGCAGTGAACATATCTTTGCAATTACCCTAATTTGTACTAGTAAAATGAACAAATTTTCGTGAGATAATGGGATCTCATTAACATCTTACCTAATTCTAATGTTTAAAGAACCTAAGTTATCTATAGACAACCTACTGGTTTCTCTCTTGCGGATTTTTTTTTGCCTGTAAATCAGTGTCTGAAGTGTATCTCAGTCATCTCATTTTAATGGCAATGAACAGAGCGAAGTTATTTTGTAAATAGCTGAGGTGGATGGTCTGGGGACACAAAACAAATCAGTAGCAGGTGTTACAACTGTTGAGTGCTGCTACAGAAACCTGTTACATTTCTGAAGCTAAAGGCATTGCATGAATTGACCAGATGAAGGATGGAACTGCTCTAAGAATTCAGTCCTAGAAAATATTTGGCTTTAATTTTTTTAACAGTGGATCAGTCCTTGTTACACTACAAACTGACTGAACTATATAAATATTTCTCCAATTTCCATGAAATTTTACACTTTAGAATTTTTTTTCACATCCTTTGGGCAGATCAGAGTAGTTCTCTGTTCTGTGATGCTACAGGCAAACATTATTTCAATGAAATATGGCTTCTAAAGTACAACAGGATGGGAGTTTTTCAAAAGTGAATGAATTCTTCTGCAAGTCAATATACACTAGACATCCCTCTAGGGCAAATGCATTTGCATATAGGAATTTTTCCTAGCATATAATTTAAGCTATTTTGATCAGGAGAAAATGTAACAAAACAAAACTAAAATTCAACTTTGCATGATATTTCTAAACCTATCTCCCCTCCCACCCCCATTCGCTTTTAAAGGCACAGTAGGGAGCCATGGGAAATGTATTTTCATCTAGGGTTGTAGGAGGGATACATATTGTTTCTTTAAGGCATCAGGTATTGAGAAATGGCAGGGTGAAAAGTTTGACCTGAACTGCCAGATCTGATCTGCAAGGGGGTAATTGAGTTGCCATTTTTTTTTTCTCCTCAGTTTAAATCAAGTTCTGCTATAGCCCATTTAAGTGTCAGACTGGTAGCAAAACTTGACAACTTCAGGGTGCAAGCTTGCTTTTGATCGGGATTTACATGCAAATCATTTTTGCCTTCAACTGTCAACTCCTGTCTTGACACTCTGAGGGGAGATGCCCACATTTCTTGGAGTTTTTGCTTCTCAAGCCATGGGTATGTTGGTCAATGCTGTTAGTTGGTGTGTGGAAGAAAATTATTCTTGTAATATGGTGGTTAAACATTTATATCTATCTATGTTTTTTTTTTTTTACTCCCTCTCCTGTCAGTCAGCTGTTGCAGCTGGGCTTCTAATCTCCTTTTTGCCTAGAAGAAAATCTAACAATAATCCTGAGTTTGATGTCAGAGAGAAACTAGAGAACTGGGGTAGAGGGTCACCGGTGTACTGGGGAATGGGTTTAAGCTGCAAAACAACACAAAGGATGCTGACAGTCCACATTTTCCTGGGCTTTAAACAAAGTCTTTGGTAAGTTTAAAGAATCTTCTCCTTGCATGACTAAACCTATTGATGGTTTAGAGAAAAAGCTGCCTTAGAAGGCTTAAGACTGAACCTTCTTTCCAATTCTACTGAAAACCTTAAGATGTTAAATTTTTTTTACATTGTATAATTGGAGAAAAATTGCAGAGGGGCCCTTGAACTATGAATAAAGTATGTGAATGAATGGTATGGCTTCTTTTTGTGGCCATGTCTAGTAAAACTCATATATTATATACCTTTTAGATGAATTTAATTTCCATTTACACTCTATATCTGGAGCTAATCTTTTTACAAAATCCCACACAGGAAAGTAAACTAATGAAAAAAATCCTATAATTTAATACTTAAGGATTTCTAAAAATAAAATCAACATCAGAAATAGACTGGTTGAGACTTTATTAAAAAAACCCCAAAACAACAAACAGAAAATTGCTATTATACCATTAAACAAATGCAAGTTGTAACATCTTGCAAGTGATGCTGCTGTTTGGTTTTCTAGTTAAACAATTTTTTCTTTGTACTATTAGTAGAGTAGGGACATCAAACACACTGTTTGACTGAGGTGGCAGGCAGTGTCATGTTTGATAATCTACATATGAAAGCATAACTTTTAAAGTCAAGATTTTGAGACAGAATCTGCTTTATCTGTCTTGGACCTTATTTTAGCAGACAAAAACCTGAATATGCTGACATGTACTGTGAAATTTTAATTGAATTGTTAATGACACTTTGGAGTGACACAACATGTGAGAAACTTCCAAGAACCGATCATGGGAAGCCCTTTTTCTTACTGTTACAAAACAGAAGACACTGGGAACTTGACAAGTCCAAGTGTCTGAGGCCAGGGGAATAATTGATAGCAGGCTGCCTGTATCCAAGGTCCTTTAGCAGTAATTGCAAGCAGGATCTGACTCTCTGATCTCACCAGTGGTATTCGCCATGCCAAAACGACCAGGCTTTGACAGATTGCTTTCCTACAGTAATAACTTAGGCATGTTCCCTTTCTCACATGAGGCCACACTTCCCTCCCACTGGAGAAAATGAGTTGAAAATGAGTTGCTTCTTTTTTTAACAGGGCACTGTTAAAATAACTCTCTTCTATTATATAAGCCCAGTAGTGCCAGGGGACTGAATTTATATGGTTATAAACAAGAGATATTACTTCAGAATACCACAACGTAATGTTTCACAATTTCTATGGGATTCCAAATATTTTGAAAATAATACGTGTGTGTGTGAGTTCCTCCTTCTTGCTCTTAAAAGACACCCAAAATTTTATGTTTAATTCTTTTCATATCTCCCTGATTTTTATAAAGTGAGTGCTGATTTGTATTCAGATTTATATCTTGGATGAATCCAGGTCTCCAGAGGGGAACTTAAAACTGTTATTTATTCTGCATAGGTTGAAATGAGACCTATTTTTTTTTGAATTTTTTAAACCTCCCCATGTTTGGTCCCTGTTATATTTTGATACTTTTATGTGTTGTATTTGTTCCTCCCATCCCATTTTTAAACTTTTTTGTTTGGTTTTGTTTGGGGGGTTTTTTGGTTTTTGTTTTTGTTTTTTTAAATTTTTTTGTTTGTTTGTTTGTTTCTTCTGGAATGTAATTTTTTTCTGTAAACCATGTTTGGGAGCTGTAGTGTCCTGGATGATATATAGCAGTCCTGGATTTACACTCCTTTTAGTGACAGGATTTTACTAATTCTGATATAAGGACTCCTGTGTGCTACTCTACGGTGGTCTGTGTTCTCTGGCGCAGTTAAAAGCCTGGCAGCTCCACCCTATAGCTGTCTAAACAAGGTTTCTCACCAGGCACTAACTTCAAAAGAACTACAGTAAGCAAGACTCTGGGAAATTGTAACCACAATATTAAGTTTATAAAAACTGAACTTCTGTAATGACTACCACTTTCACTAATGGGTGCTAATATTTAAGAAAACGGAGGTATGTTTCCAAAAGAAGGGGGATGGTTTTATAACTCTGAACTGCAAATAAAAAGTGGTAAGAATGCAAGGTTCTTAGCTTTGAAAATAGATTGTATGCACGTGGTAGAATGCTTACGGTGACTGTATGGCATCTGGTTAGCTACTCTGGGTACTTTGGAATAAAGAACTCTACAGGTAGACTTAGACTCTTCAGCAAAGGTGAGAAGATTGGAAGGTAAAGTCATGTGGTTATTGCTCATTAACCCCCAAATCTGTGAGAGACTGCAGAAAAATTCAGGTGATCTGCCCATAAATGCCCTTGGTACCAGTGAACAGGTTCTTGTGCAGAGTCATGATGACATCAGGGGTCCAATCCTGTGGTCTTGTCATAGCCTGTCAAGACCTAGCATTTTTTTTACCAAGGGAATATTGGGCCATATGAGTGTTGTTCTATTTTTTTTTTTTTTTTTTAATTCCTTTGTCTCCCTTGAGTTGAGTTAGCCTCACATTTTTTTGAAACTGTAAAGAATAGCTTGAAAATGATTAACGGAAAACTTCAATCTGTGAACATACTGCTGTAGTTCTCAAGAAATAACTTTCAAGTATGTAGCTTTAAAGTGAGATGAATCATTCACCATAAACCTGATGGGTCATGTAGCTTACTTATAAGCTTCTATAAACTTTAGGGATCATGTGAACACTTTTAGAGGATATTGCTAGAGCTCTGACTTGCTTTGGTTGTTGTAAATAAATCTTTATTTATAATAAGGTGGAAAAACACAGGACAAAAATGAAGCTAGGGTATTTAAAGTAACTGAGTTTTGAGGTCAGGCCAAATTTATTAAAATGAAAGAAGCAGAAGGGAGAGTGAAGCTTGGCACTGGTTTCGCAATAATGATTTATCTGCACCTTGAGCCCATCCTTTGGACAGACCTTTGTTTGAACTGCAGCTGGCTTGGTTTATGTATGACCTGCTGGGAACTGAGGTTATAATGAAAAACAGTTATTCTTTCAAATTACTCACAAGAAGTGGTGCCTATTTTATCAAGTGCTCTTCTTAATTTGGCACATGGTAAGACTTTTAATATTTATTTTTTCTGCATTAATCACACTGTATCTCGTAAGAAGTCTAAACACAGTGATGAAATACTGTATGCTTTCCTTAAAGCATTCTGACAACAAATGCTTCTCTAGAGAGCAGCTGTCATGAGCTCTTACCATTAATTAATGAAATTATTTGTTGAGGTTTTGTGCATGTGTGTTGCCATATTATGAACTTCCCAAAATTCGTCTCAGATCAGGATTGGGTTTCACAATTTTGCAGACTAGCTAGTGATTACAGGTTTACAGGAAAAAAAACAATGAGGAAAGAGTAACTGCTTAACAAAAGTAGAAATGCAAAACTTGTAGCCCTTTCATTGTTTAAAACAAATTTAAGATGACAATTTACTTATGAAACTGGGATTGATTTGGAGTTACCCTATTTTTTTTTTTTGTTTTGGATATAACTCACTTTAGATGTAAATGATATGTTCTGAACTGTGCAAAGTACACATAGCGGTCCTGTTAATGTGAACATCTAAAGGTTAAGTAATAGTAGTTTGGGGAAAACTTGAAGATGATGATAACTTACACTGTGTCTTTGTATGTCTATTACCAAATAACAGAGCTCAAATGCTCAAGGAAAATGGGAGTGCTGAATTAAGATGAATTAACGTATATACATTTTTTAAAACTTCTGACTTCTGTGGGGGTAAAGTAGTTGTTTTACATAGGCACTTTCAGAGACTAGAATGAGATGTTACCTGGAAGACAAAAAAATGGATGTGTAATAAGTAGCTCTGCCTCCTAATGTTGTTAAAGGTGCTGACAATACTCTTTCCACACTTTTTCTCATATTTTTGTTCTCCTACAAAGGTAGCACCAGTCTATTTACTATTGTTACGCGTCTTCTCTCGTTGCTTTAATCCACAATTAAATAGCCTGTTTATAGTAACCTCTTGCCACAAAAGGAAGAAATTGCATCTGCTGCTGAAGAAGACATTAGATTAAGAGGTATTATTGTTTCCTTTGGTTTTATGTAAGCTTGAGGGCTTGGGTAAGTAGGATATGATGCTGAAATAGTATTTTTTTTACATGTTGGTTCTTAGAATTTGGCACTAATTCTCAATATTTATACTCCCTTCAGTGGTACACACAGAACATCACTGTTTTTAATGTGGGTCACTTTGTTAGGAGATATACTTGAGATCAGTATATTGATCAGAATTATCCATATATTGATACATAAGTCAATAAATTTTTAGTGAGAACATAAGTAGCATTAGTTGCCTTATGCCTGTGGAATTATTTCTTTCCCTTGATGTTTTTGAACAGTGTTGACTGTAACATGCTGGTTAAAAGTATAATTAGCAGTTTCCTTTTTCTTGTATTAGAGATGTTTCTGCAATTTTTGGCATAAATAATTTTTCAGTTTCATTCTTAAATAATGTTCATCACACAACAACTAATAAACATGACATGCTTTGAGCAAAATTTAGGTGCAGTTTCTGGGGCTACTTGTCTCTTGAATCATGACTGTTATGTAACTAGTAACTGGGCCCACAGCTACTTCATCTTACACTGTATTTCAGTATCAAGTGACTAAGTAAAATCAGCAATGAGCTCCAAAGACCCGTTCAGTTCCATTGTTTGAATTGAATTTTCTTGTTTTAATGGTTTCCCATTGCAAGAATTCTGTATTTGGACTTTTTACAACATCTTTTGTCTCCTAGAAGTGCTGAGAAGATCGAAGTATTTGTTTAAAGAATAAACAGTTGGATTTAAATACAAAGGTTGTTTTTTTTTTTTTCTTTTCCTTCTAAGAAGTGAGAGCAGAGTGGTATATTCTTTCAGTCAGACACAAAGTGACTGTTATAGTATATTTTGCATTAATTCATGGACGGACACTTGCCTAAATCACTTTCTTTCTCTTGTGGAAGTCTTTGATCCCTGTGACAGTTTGACTGCATTAGTGAGAGTGTATTGGTTAATCCTTTGCTTAACTTGTTCTTTTTGGCACAGCCAGGGGCCTTTCCAAAGATAATCTGTCAGCATAGGCTAAATCCTAATCAAACAGGCCAAAAGAGGAGCTGGGAGATGTGTTGTAGGCTGAGGAAGTCCTTTTGGGTGTAGATATTTTTTTAATATGGTACTTTTCAGTGTACTCTGAAAATGTAAGCATTTATATAAACGTTACCTAGTCATAAGGGCTTGCGTGCTTTTGGACACATTGGTTAAAGAGTACATTTCAGATGCTAGAAGTGCAGTACATCTGATTTGCTATCAATAGCAGCTGGTTTTGGTAGGTGTCTGGATCTGTTCAATCCCATTAGACATTCAGCACTGAAGAATACATCTGAATTTCTAGTTTCATAAGGTAAAAAACTGATGAAGACAGAAATCTTTCTCATTGAAAAATGTGGTATGTGAAAAACCCGTTCACATGTGGATGGTTAAGATTCTAAGCCAAAACCCTTCTTTTTCACTGCAAGTGAAAGGAAAAGGAAACTACCATCCAAATTGGGAGAGTTTTAGGTTGCTTTTAACCTGACTGTAATGAATTACCACTGATAAAGCCTACGCGAGACATGAAAGTTACAATCAGTATCCTTGGCTGCCTAGCATAACATCAACTGGTGTACATTCATCTACTTTAGCAAAATAAATTGGAATTATGAAAGATCAGGAGAGGTGTTTTCTTTCTCCGAAATAAAATATATCTTGATATTATTCACTATTAGCAGAGGTAACATCAAAGCTGTTCTTGCAGAATTGAAGTGTTTGGTTTCTTTGCAGAATGGTGCTTAAAAAGTGCTTATTAATGTACAAGTGGAGGGAAACCTGAGATACATTTTTTCCCTTGTCAGTTCAGCAATCAACTGTAATAAGAGCTGATGTAAAATTTTCATACACTTTAAGGCATTCTTTAATGTCTTTATGCTACTTGAAACACTTTCCATTTTCATTTCACTTAACAAGCATATTGGGATATTCTTTATGCAGATAAAACAAGCTTAAATAAAGTTGTTAAAAATGCCTGCAAGTAAATTGCTTGCATATTCCTTTTACTCTACTTTTTCCTTCCCTTACACTTAACATGATTAAACTGAATGTTATAATATAGTTCATGCTAAATGGTTCTATGATTCGTATCAACCTTATTACTGTCAGCTCAGCCAAAACAATTTCACTTTCACTTGTGCCACTCAACTATGTAGTGGTATTATGGCAAACATGGGATGTCTTGATTGAGATGCAAATATGTTTCATCTTTCTCAAAAACATTTTTCCCCTTTTCCCGCATAGCCAGTTTTTCAGTTGGTTTTTCATTTAGATTTGGTGGATGCCTTAGGACTGCGACAAAATATTCCATTGATGTTCAATAGAAAAAGTGTATGATCTTCCACATTATTTAGTCACCCTAAATAATGGACTAGATTTTTGTAGGGAAAAACACCCCCAAACCCCCAAACATTGCTAGATGCTTTGCTTTTTGACGTATAAACAGATTGTGCTGATTGTCTAGTTGAAATTGTCTAAACTAATAGAAAGGGGAAACTGATGAAAGTCATCTCTGGCTGAGATTCTGATACTGGAGGGCTTTGCTGATTAAAGGGCAGTTGGCATTTTGTGATCCACAGGGGATTTGTTTCTGCCTCTACACTGCTAAAATCTTTGTATGCTGATCAGGTTGGGCATAACTTGTGAAGGTACTTACAAGCTATTTCGGATACCCATGTTCCTGAGAGCCTTTCCCATGAATCATGTTGTAGAGAAGGCTTTACAAAGGGTATTGATATTTTTTTTTAGCTAACTTCAGAGCCCATAGCATGAATAGCACCTGAATCAATATTGTCTGCATAGGTTCCTTGTGTCTCACACCTCTATTAGAGCTGGGGTGATTTCATGGTTCCTAGGGTGGCAGTTTCAAAGGATGTTAATCTCTCAAACATAGAACTGTATTTTTGTAGTGTCTATTGCATAGTGCAAGGTAAAATTCAGATCATAGAAGTGGAGTTTTGTGGTCAGAAGACACAGATGAGTTTTTTTAATATGTTGGACATCGCTGCTAGAGCAAGCTTCGAATCTCAACCAGTTGGGAAACTGGATACCTCACCTTGTCTTGCTCAAACCCCATCTCAAGTCTGTTTTATGGCTTTTTGTAGATACGTATTTATCTGAAGAGTAGTGTATGGTTTTTGGAAAGAACAAAGAGTTCTTACGAGTTGTGAGTAGAACAAATCACAGACTGATCTGTTTTCTTTGAGTCTTTGGTCTGGGCTGCTTTTATGCCTTTCCTACTCCAAATTATTTTCCTTGTGTAAAGAGCAAATTTCAATCACAGAGCATTAACTTTTCCCTTTCTAGGACTTACAGAGACTGGATGGAGCCAGAAGGTCTTTGAGTGATTCTATTTGGATAGTTCCATGGATTTTAAAGAACTATTCTATAGAGTTCTAGTGAAAAGCTGGTACTGGGTGGACATAGAAGGGAATATTTTGAGTTTTCTGTTCTAATTGTAACATGGTATGCTGACCAATGCCTGATCTATTAAAATGATGTTACATACCTAAATTTTAGGCTGTTTTTGAAAACTGTGGTATATAAGTATTCTTAGTAAGACAGGGATATGTTTGACAGGTTGTTTTTCTATCCTTTGGCATGCTGTCTTGATTCTTCCTCCCACTTATTTTTGTCTGCATTTTTTATTTTCATCGCCTTTTTTTTTCCTTGTTGCTATTTACTGTTTATCTTTGTTTATCTTCCTTTTCATTAAATGGAAATACTAGCACCATTAATATGAATTTCATATATCAACCTACTCCTAGGTTTTGATAAATAATTAGATTTTCAAAATACACCAACCTGAGCAAAGTTTTGAATGATCATGGATACCTGTCTCTGAAATTTCTGTCAGCATATAGTGAGAAAAGTGTTTTGGGATACACAAACTCTTGAGTTAGGTTCACAATGTGTATTGTCGAATAAATTCTGCCTACTGTTTGAAGTAGTAGGAATAAATATGCACTCTTCAGTTAGAACAGTGAGTGGCAGTTTTCTGCCTGGACAGGATAGGAATCCTCTTGGGGTTTTTCATATGGTGGCAATTATTTCCCTGGCTGCGTTAGCATGACTGTAAAGTAAACCAAGTAATAAATTAGAAAGATGGAGTAGAAGACGTAGAGCCTCAGCCTAGGCAAACTGTTTTGAACTATGCAATCGTACCTGTGATGCTACAGAGGAAGGTAAATAATTGTTTCCACAACATGGTGCTAGTCAGTGTAGTGCATTGTGACACTTTGGTTGGCTGCTATCCTTGCAGGTAAAAGAATAAACATGTTGGGGAGTGCGAGGCAGGGTCCTGATTGACTGCAGCAGCAGGCGATTAATGGGCAACAACGCTCTGACAGGAACTGCTGACAAGGCGATAATGAGATTAGCACCTTCTGATTCTTTTATTAACAAGTAGCCAAAGAATCATTTGGGCATGTCAGTAGATAATGATGGGAATTAAGGTACACTCTGGAACCTTTGGGTAGCAGATCATACACCTAGTGCTCTGAAGGGTAGCTTGCAGATTAACTGAATCATCTCCAATTGCAAATGTAGTCACTGAAAATGATGGTATTAGTTAAATATAAAAAGAGTGGATGTATTACTGCATTGATTTATGTATGTTAGTTATTCAGGCATGTTGCAATGCAACAGTTTGTTTGATACATGAGGTTCTTGCTCACTTCGAAAAGGTATGGTTACCAGTAGTTGTACTGTATGAAAAATTTCTTTTTTATGGAGCTTTCGTGGAATTATGACAAATGATTGGGAGTTACTGTTTCTCAGTTAGCATTTTTCCTTGTTGTGATGCTTGTCTTGGTATTGATGTGTAAAAACAATGGCTTTTGCAGTAAGAGAGGGGGAAATGATTATGACTGGAAGAAGACATTTGAGAGTTATGGAGAGGAGTGGGAATAAGAAAAACGGAGAAGGCTATAGATAATTTCAGTATGTGGATACTTGACAGGACTAGAGAGTGACAAGAAGTACAAGATATTAAGAGATGTGAAAGAGAATGAACACAAACATATTGAAGATTTTATTTTGGGTCTGGGAGGTAGTGCTCTGGGAGGTTTCTGGGAAGAACCTGTATTTACATCTGTAAAAGGAAATGGGTCTGTAGGTGTGATTATGGTGGAAGAGTATGAGAAAGAAGGCAAAGGAGGGTAAAAATTTAGAAGAAAGGAAAAGAATAAACATGAACGTGATGAAAGAGCTAGGCTGTTTGTAGGAGATGGTTTGGCATTTTTCTTATTTTGCCCTTCCTCCAAATAGTATCACTGCATAGAAGTTTAATTTTCTTGATAGGTGGGAGAAGGAAATCAATTGATATTTTCAAATATTAATAGCTACAAAGGTACTTTATGAATGCATTTAATTGACCGTTTCATCAACATTAATTCCCTTTGACATAGAAATCTGATAAGAATGTTGCCATGATTTTGCATTTGACCAAGTTAAAACATCTGGATATTTATCATCATACCTAAGTTGGCTTGGAGGTTTTTCCTAGGGGCTTACATTGGTGCAATTACTCAGGTTGTGTGAATGTGAAAGGAAGCACAGATGTGCAGATAGGCTTGATTTAATCCTCTTTTCGATCAAATTAATTTTAAGATATAACTGATACAAATGCTTACTTTTTATGTCTAATTGCAGTCAGGATGACTGTTTTCCATAGTAAACAATTAATTACTGTTTAGGTTCAGGTCACCTAAGTACTCTTGAAAAAGCTACTCAAACTTCTGTGGAATCAAAGGAGGTTTTGTAAGTTTGGAACTTCCCAGCCTGAGGATATCATCATTGCTCCACGTGTTGGATCCCAGAACTTGGCTGCCATCACTCTCTTCTTTTTTGAAGACAATGTGGGCTGTAATTGTGTTCATGTGCTTGCCAAAGATCAGTGATGGGTGCCACTGTCATCCTCTTAAAATTCTCTTTTGTGTGTGGTTTTGAGAGTCTCAGAGTAGTCTGCTCCAACTTAAAATAGTCTTGAAATCTCCATTATTTGGATGTTCTGTTTTCTTGAGCAGCTGATAGCTCAGTGTTAGAAGGAAATCAGCAGTGCCAACACAGCAGAGAGAAGGCTGTCTGCTTACCTTTATATTAATATATCTCTAATCATTAAGAAAATGGAAAGAGGAAAAAAGGGAGCCATTCTGAAGTCAAGAATAATGGCTTGCTTTACAGCAGTGTTTTCTTGACATGGCAGAGCTTGCTCATTTGTGTCTCAGACTTTCCTGTTATTCAACCAAGTAAAAGGGTTGTCAATCTGTTTTAAGCGAAGAAAATTGAACTCGGTTTTTCAGGAGTATTGGTCGGCTTAGTTATGCCAAGCTGTTTCTTTGGATGGTAATAATAGATTTGTGCTTCAGCAGTATCTCTGACACACTTGACTAGTTTTTAAGTTTACTTCCCCCCCCCCTTCTCTGAAAAGCAAGTTGCCACCTGTACCTGGAATGGAAAGATGTGATCCAGTAGTTCCTTTTAAAAAACTTTTTAAAGAGAAGCTATCTGATTTGGTTTAGTTGAATTTTATTTCACTCCTTTCTTTCTTTGCTAGTTTCTCTCTTAGAGGCACATTAGAGTAGTTTGGACTATTTTATCAGTAACCATATATTAACAAGGAAAACGATAAACCTGAGGCACTGGTTCTCATAATTCCTCTTTAGTTCAATTATTTTTTTTAACCAGTTTTTACAAACCAAATGTTAATGCATATGCTTGATTGCTAACCACCTCTGGGCATCAAACCTGTTTTTTCTTGAGTGCAATAAATGATTATCCAACTCATGCTGCTCAGAAAAAGAGGTTTTGTTTTAATAAGTAGTTTGCAGTTTGGCACACAATGCTGAGGAAAGCAACATTATCTCCAGCAGTAAACTCTGCAGTCATTGCAAAGCTTGACAAGAAAATGATTGAGTCTGTTTGTTATACCTTTGTGGTGCTGCCACTGCTGCTGATGGAAATGTTGCTGTTTATTCAGCAATGCAATAACACTTTCTGTAATTTATGGATGCACATTCCCCAGATTACTAAAGGTAATATTGTTGACTAAAGGAAAGTATACGAATGGATAGTTTCGGTTGTTCCTGTCCTTATAAAAGTGATTGACTGTTCACTTTGCACCGGGAAGAATTTGCACAGGCTCTTTCCCGCTTAACAATTACAGATTTCCCTTCCACTGACAGTTACAAATAACACAGAGGGTTCTAAGTGGCAAAAATGTACTGACTTCCACAGGTTCAAGGGACAAAATCCTAGAAATTCTAGAACTTGCCCCTCGCAGAGGGTATGCTATTTTGCAGTCCTTTTCGGTCAGTAACAAGTTCTGTCCCTATATGCGAGAAAGTTAGGACAACACCTTTGTTGTATTTCTGCACACAGGAAGGATAGAAAAGTTGAGGACAGTGTTTGTATATGTCTCTTCTCTCCTCTCTACTCCAACACATTTTTTGAGAAATGGTATGTATTTACCTGGAGGCCCTGTCATGGCTGTGTATGTTAAGCAAGGCTTATATATGCTGTGGTATTGGCATAGGAAAAAAAATCACTGTGGTAGTAGTTATGGTTACCAAATCTTAGGAAGCAGGCAACTGCAGCAAGGCTAAAATTCAAGCCTTTGCTCTTCCAACATAAGAAATTTGCTTTCTGCCTTCAACAGACAGATTCTTTGTTTTGTTCCTCAGTGATGGCTCAGGTCTTGGTGAAGTGCTTCAGCTGCTTTGGAGCTCCTCTTCCAGGGCTTGTAATTTTACGAGAAGTTTTCTAAACCCACTTAGTACTTGCATTATGTCACTTTTGACTACAGAGGTGGTGTTGATCTATGTATGAAAATGTTAGGAGTAAAGGAAGATTTGAGGAAACAGATTAAAAAATATTCCTGAGACTGAAAAAGGAGAATGTGCATCCTTTGTTTCCCAGCCAAGGTGATTGAACCAGAATTCTCACTTACTGCCCATAACACCCGGTTAACTGTTGTTTATCTTCAGGTAACTACCTTAGGCCTTTTTCACAGGGGTGGTGGTGACTACAGGAGCTATGAAGTAATTTGTCTTTTCCTCCTTTATAAGGCTGGGTATTTTCAGGAGCCAGTGCAAGTAGTTTTGAGACACATGCTCTATGCCAGAAGTATTTTACCTTGGCTGATGTTTTTGAGAAGCAATGTGGTTAACCTTTGTCGCCTGTTTGATGGTACTTGTTTTGAAGTTACCATGATTTCTGGTAATTCTGTTTTATGTAGATGTAGGTTTCTATGCCTCAGTGGGAAGTCTTCAACAGTCTGCTTAAACTTTCTTTCCTATAATTTTGCACTATCAGAGCAGTCTACAAAAACAGGAGTTGCAGCTTCACTGGAAACAACAGAGAAGCTAGGTTGTTAGTTTTCTTGAAAAGTTGCCTGTTAGGAATAAAAAAAAAGAATATTATTTTGTAATTCAAACACCTTCTAAGTGCTAGAAATTGCTCCCACATCCTGAGTATTTATTTTACTGTAAAATAATATTTGCTTTCCTTTTTTCCCCTTCCTCCTCTTAAGCAAATGCAAGGCAGCCCTTAAATGTCCACATGCATGGTAAGAGGCTGTAGGGCTGTGCCACCGTGTTGTTGGACTTTTCTTTTTTCTTTGTTAGAACATTTTGCATAAGAGTATTTCTACTTTCCTCCTTTCTGCACTAAATCATCACGGAAAGGAAATGAGGGACTTGTCCGCCAGGCTTTAATACAGAAAAACTTGAATTTTCAGTATCTTAGGTTATGTATTAAATATAGAGCACATGATAGCTACAAATGTGAAATAGCACTCAACTTGTGTTACTATTTGCACTGGTCATCAGCTTGCTGCATGTGCAAAGGGACTTGGACAGTTAAATTTTCCAGCACTAACTGAGTTAACTGGAAATAAAGCCATTTCTTTGAAGTCTCATTGGCTGAATGTATAGTTTATACAAATTATACATATATTACTAATTGCTCTTATTATCCAGCAGCTTAGTAGAAAGCTCTTATTTCTGAATCTTTATAAACTATCACTGCAAGCTACTTTTATTTTTAACTAAAACACACAAATAACTTTTTCTGTCCCTAATCATGCATCATTTTTTGAACTTTTTTTTTCAGGCTTAAAGACAGCTAGTTTGATACCTCCGATGGCATGTCCTGTTGTACTTACAAAGCGATCTTGTAGGGAGTTCCCAGAATATTTTAAAATTGCGTAATTTTAAACGTCATATCACTTTCATCATCCTTGCGAAGTCTTCTTGCCAACTTCAAAAGTCTTTTGGTATAAACTCCCTTCAGAAAGATCTTTTTGAAATTACTGTGTTCCCTTTAGATCCCTTTGTAAGGGTTAGCATTAAGTGCTGTGCTTTTCACTTGCATAATGCTGCTTATGGAAACACTGAACACTTAGCTAATGTCTGTGTGGATTTCTTCTGGAGCTGGACAGCAAAATGTAGCTTGAAAAGCCTTTCTGGTTTCTAAAATAGCAATTTTGCTTTTTTAACAACTCAGTGAGGAAAAAAATAAAACAAAGCAACCTCCCAAAGTAAAACAAAAAAACTCTTGAACTTCTATCAGCAAGAGTGGCATTGACTAACAGCTCCAATGTAATGGATGCATAACAGCATTGCAATCTGGGATATTGTTTAAATACCGTAAAAAGCCTTGTTCATTTACTCTGTCTGAGCACTGTAGAGAAAAATGGTGTGGTAATCCTACCATAGCAGGTGGTACTACTTTCATATCAGTATAAAATGAAATTCTGTGGATGGCTTTTTTTTTCTTATTCATTCTTTTTAATCTTTAAATAAGACGATTGGTAGCCTGTTGGCAAGAAAATGGGCCCTGAATTTTTATTCAAAGTTATACAAGGATGATAGTTGGAATTTTTGGCAGGAGGCAAGCCATTGCTTTTCAGAAAATGCTGTCAGGGGAAGCTTTTTCTGAGTTACCTGCTGGGTCCAAGCTCTTTTATGTTGTTGTTGTGACAGGTAGATTTATAAGGCTTGAAATTTGTACAAATCAGTTGTCATTCAGTGCAAGCTGTCAATGTGTCAAGCTGTCATGCCTGCTGTGAGGGGATGCCTGAGGGGGTGTACAAGGGGGCAACCGTGGAGAAAGGAAATGAGTTCAAACAGACCTGAAATGGAGCTCACTTCTTTGGGTTTTCTGCCCCTGTAGAGCTGGCATTGATTTTTCTTGATGTTGAGCAACAGCAAACCTTAAATGACATGTTGTTAGCAATCTAAAGTTGCTGTTTATTGTCTTTTAAATGGCAGCAAATCATGCAGAAGAGAATATAGTGTGCGTTTCTGAGTTGTGCATGTTTAGCAGCATCCTGTTCGTGTCACTTTCCTGGCCTGGCTGGTTTCAGCTGGGAGAATTGCTGCTGCTGAACTGATGAACACAGCTTTATGAAGAATTTTGCAGACATGATCAGAAAGGAAGTGTTGGAGTCTTCTTTTTCAGGACTGAAGATCGTTAGTAACCATGAAGTTTAAATGGGAGTATATCAGAGGTGTTTATGTGGCAGAAATGGACATTTGACGTACTGGCATTTGTTAGAAATTACAATATGTTAGGTTGGTTTACTGATCACATTTTCTGGTTCTTGGATTCAGTAAGAGGATGCTTCATAGGCAAGATCAGTTGTTAAACTAGAGCCACCCTTTGCCACCATATGACTGCTGAGCAGTGCTAATTTGATTGTATTGTCATCTTCCAATCATATCGTGAGTAAACCAGAATAAAATCTGAGCTGTTTTGTAACTTCATAATATCTGTGCAGCTCCTGCATCTGAAGTGTTTACATTTGATGAAGACTGCACACTTGCTTTGACTGCAAGCTGTGATGGTAAAGTCTTATATAGCACGGCTTGTGTCACTTTACTCTTCAGGGTGGCTATATCAGTATATGTTAACTCTATCCTGGTAAATATCATTCAGAGCTGTGTCTCTTGAATGATGGAGCATTTCCTGTGTGTGACCTGGCCCCTCTCCAGACTTTGTGTTCTCTCCACATCTGGACAGGCTGTATTTGCTTTAATTAGTCTTAAGATTTTTGGCCCATTCAGTTGATTCTTCATCCATCAAGCAGTACTGAGAGGGGGGAAAAAATACTGGCTAGGGATGAAAACTGGGAAGGTGACATTTGAGCAACAGTCAGCGTCTAGAGGTAAAAAAATTAATCAAAGATTTCCATATAGCCGTTACCAGCTGGCATTCATGGCCTCTGAGCCGTTGAGCTAAAAAGTCTACAGAGAGGCACATGGCGCAGCTGAGTTTGTCTTGTAAAAGCGCAGCTGTCCAAAACATGACAGCTACAGCATTAGCAGGGCCATTAAGAGGTGTAGAACATTTCCAGGGAAATGATTTGAAAAATGACAATGCTGGCTCCTGTGTGATATTAATTATACCCTGTGCTCATGGCAAATAAGCTAAAATAGTTGGCAAGAAAGACAAAATGAGGTGTCTTGTTTCTGATAGTCATTTTGATCAGTCATAGTACAAACTGGTATAGCTTTTTAAAGAAACGATAGCGCTAATGGACAAGCAACATTTCTAGATGAGTTCTTTTTGAATTCCTCAAAATAAAAAGGCAAAGCTGCAGCCTGTAGGAAAAGGTAATGCATGAACCCTGAAAGCCGAAACAATGACAACACTCTTAACATCTAAGTTCTGGACCATATGTCAGGGAATACTTCCTGCACAGCTCCTAAAAGGCTTCTAAAGAACAGCATAAGGCCCATAGTGTGAAACAGTCACATACAAACCCAGGAAAATTTGGCACTGCATGAATCAAATGTCTTGAGTTGTTCTATAGTGAAGAATGAAAGACATTCTGATAGCATGTGAATAGTGTTGAAATAAGACAAAAAACTACATTGTGTGAATATAGACAGAACCAAGTATAAACTAGGTGTTATTTTAGTGGTCCTCTAGGAAGCAATGTTATATTTCTTCCTGGTAAAATGTATTTATTTACATAGTCTGCCCATATATTTGTGGATGCAAAAACCTAGGCAGCACGTGTTTATGGTAATTAGTAGGGTCTTTGAAATACTCATGATTACTTTCAATATTTAGTATTTTGCCTCTTAATTCCTTTGAAGGAATTCCTATGAATGCTTCTTGTAAAGAAGAAATACAGCTATGACTGCCTTGATTTCACCTGGAAATAATTTTCGAGGATTTGTTTTTGTATTGGTAATGCTCTGTCTGCTCCTGTCTGTTCTTGCTGTTAGGCTCACACAGATGTCTAAGCATGATGCCAACTCCTTGACCATCAAACAGCTGATGAGGTTCTTGTGTTTCCTATAGCATCCATTCTGCCCTCTTTCCTGGAAAAGGATTGGAGTAGGATATTAGAGAGGAGCACACCTGCTTAGAAGGACCAAAGCACCGTGGTCTGAAGTGCACACAGGCTGCATTGGTCTTCCTCTTCTTCTTTTTGCTTTCTTGCAAAACTGTTGGTGCTGTGGCATGATAAGTCAGTTTAGGGGAACGCTCTAACTGAAAAATGATCGTATTTGCTTATTTATTTCTTGGTATTTTGGGTTTTCTGCTGGATCACTTTTCCTGAACAAGTTTAGCATGCCATTGACGAAACAGAAACTTTTAAAAGTAAGCATTTCTGTAACTAGCTACATAAACCTTGATGCTTTGCTTGGCTGGTGCACAAGGGACAGCCAACTTTGCCTGCATGTTGCTATAAAGTCAAGTTTTTTGACTTTGTGGTTGAAGTAGCTAATGCTGTCTGTTGTTCATTCTGAGGAATGATGAACCCAGTGTAACTATGGTCCTCTCCTAGTATGGAATACAGTATTCAGCTTGGCTGTTCAGCTTTGGTTGATGAAAGAGCCAAGTTGCTTGGATTTGCCAGCTCTACTATTGAGCTGATTTGGTAGGGGGAAAAAAAAATAAACCTCGTGTCTTTATATTGCTTCATTTACAGTGGAAAACTTATTGGTGTTATGTAGACTTGAAAGGAGGAGACAGGTGGCTGAGAAGTATCTAATATAATTGGTATGAAATTTTAATGCTTTCAGCCTTTTTTGAACTGATAACGCTAAGTTTAAATTCTAGCTCTGTACTAAGGATTAGAATAGAACTTTTCTGGGAAACCGTTCCCTGTGCTGCCACAGTGCACTTTTTCCTCTTCTGGGAGACTCGTTGCTGCCAGTCACCATGCAAACTTTAGGTGGTCCACAGGTCTGATCCTGTTAAATTAATCTCATAAAGAGGTTCATAATAAATTACAGTTTGCAAATAGCCTGTCATAAATGAGAACACAAGTGTAATGATGATAAACTAAGCATAGTTGGTGATTCTAAATACTTTGTGTTGGAAGAGATTTCCCCTTGTGTAGCAAATTCTATTGAATAATGTTGAATTTATGTAAATAAGTACTGCCTTTCTCCCTCAAGATAATGGAACTTTAAAACTTCAGAATTGCAGTAGGGCAGGGCTTTAACACCCTGTGGAGACAGAGACCCAGGATCATTCCTGAATTCGTTTTTTCTATGCCTATACATGAAAAGAACTCCAATTTGCTGGCTTGCCCCAGGAAAAGTATTCAATAGGCTTTTCTCTAACACTGGTGAGCAGAGCTTTTTTCTTGGTCTGTGGATCAAATACATCACATTGCTCCCTGCACTGATCCTGTAGTTAAATTACCCTATATAAACAACTCTTTGTTATTCCTGCCTGTGAAAAATGTTGTGTTCTTTTGGTAAAGAAGAAAATAGACCTGGAAATAGAAGGTCACAAGCAGGTCAAAGTGTTTAGCTGAAAGGCTGGCAGAGTTTCAAGCAGTGAAGTTTTGAGATCTAAGATTGAGATTTAGTTGAGATGGAAGTTAAATTTTGTTGTTTCTTTTTTATTTTTTTTAAGTGTCTGGTCACAAGATTAAGGGGGGAAAATCTACTAAGGTCAATGTAGACTATTTGAAGAGATGTTTAAATGTTTTGGCTCTGCTATCTGTTAATCCTTTACTAAAGGCGTTGAATGTGAGAAATAATACGTACTGCTAAACCACCA
Organism: Eulacestoma nigropectus; assembly: GCA_013397775.1. Taxonomy (NCBI): domain Eukaryota; kingdom Metazoa; phylum Chordata; class Aves; order Passeriformes; genus Eulacestoma; species Eulacestoma nigropectus. The sequence goes on from VZTE01001276.1 coordinate 100,696, forward strand.
AGTGCAGAGAAAATGTCTTAAAATTACAGTGTGTAGCAAATTAGAGTCTACTTGCTATTTTCTTTTTCCTGAGCTGAGGCAGTCTGTTTTGCTTTTACCTTGTTTACCTTGAAAACATGCTTTAATGCCTGTGGTGTTTCTGTTAACCTCCTTGAACTCTTGTGATTTCATTCATGTGATTTGTTATTGAATGACCTTTCCAGGATTTTACAAAACACGACCTTTTCTTGTCAAACATTCAAAGGTTTGTAAAGAAAGGCTGTCATGGGGACAATACTTGTTTTGCTAATTATAACAAATGTTTCCAAACATCCTTGAAAATGTAGATTCATATTTCTGTAGCCATTGATAGTTCTTCATTAAAGTTCTTTTTAAAGTATTTTTTAAACAGACCAGCAGTTTACAGTGTTTTAAGAAGAACTGGTAATGAAGTATTACATGTCCCAATGGGCTTCAATTACAAACCTTGTCAAATGGGACTAAATATAATGAAGATACTACTACAGTTGTGAATCCTTACAGCTGTTTTCAGGTGACTTGGAATTGTTTGTTATGCTTTCAGAAATTTTTTAATACTGGCTAGGGCATTCTGAGATCAGACTCCATACAGAGGGTTGTTTTTTCCCCCTCAATGCTGTGTTTAATTAAGGTTAGAAAAAGTAATCTCTTTTTTTAGGATAACTGAAGTGGCATAAGAGGAACTCCTAAACTATATCCATTGTGAGTACAACTAAAAGAAAAGTAGTTGAACAGTGGCTACAAATTGCTTTATAATGCATGGAAAAAATCTGCATTAATACAGAATGATGCAATACTAATGGATGCAATACAAAATGCATTCTTAAAATAAAATTACTGATTCTCATTTTTTTAATGAAGTGGATACACATGAAGTGACTATGAAAAGATTATAAAAAAGAAATGCAAATAATTTGCTTTCGGAAGTTTATTTTGGATTCTGTGGGGGTTTTATGATTGTTGGGTTGGTTTTTTTTGTTTTCGCAAACATGTATTTGGTCAAATATAAGTCCACTAATGTATTGACCTGATATCACAGTTTCTTAACCTATCAGTGTCCAAAAATGAAGCTTTTATATATTTATATAAGCAAGACTGCAATGTCAGGTGGAACACCTGGAGGGGAAACAAAAAAACCATAAGTAACAAAAATACGGATTTGTTTGCATTTTTGTATGTATGTGCAGCACTTTGTTTTAACACTGGAGAAAGTAATTGTAGGTGGTAGCTGGTGACATTTCTTTTGAGGTTGAGTTTGTCTGGTAATTCAGAGTCTAATTTTGTCTTTTCTTAGAACTTAACTAGAGGTAGCATAGAAGCCACTCCTTTTCTATGAAAATGTTGGCTTTTCTCTTTCCAACTCTTCCATCTTTCCCTTGCTGAGGAATTGCTTTGATTTTTTTTCTTCCCTGTTGACATTAGGCACAGTATTGCTCTGAATTACCTGTTTACAAAGTGAGGTGTGGTGTCAATGACATATAATTAAGTCTGTTGTATAGTCCTGACATTTACTGCTAATGTTATGCTGGCTAGTTTGGTTTGTGAAGAGCAGGAAATGGTCAGCAAATAATAAAGCAAACAGGAAAACTGAAATATAAAAAGTGGAGCTTATAGCAGACTTGCTAACTTGCCTTCAGCAGAGAGATGTGGTAACGTGGGCACCTCTACTGTTCAGTTTTATTGAAACTGCCATGAATACGTCTTTCTGTTGGCATATGTCCTCCATCCTCCCAATCCAAGATAATTCCTACCTAAGTATCTGACAAGCTGAGGAAGAAGTAACCAAAGGGAATGCTCATGTTTCCAAGAAGTCATACATTCAGTTAGCAAATACATTCAAGGAAAATTGGGAATTCCATGATTAACAGGATTTATCTATTCAGACTTTAATGGTTATGTTTTCTGATACCTGGAATTCAGAATTCCCTGTTTTAAATCTATATAATTTGCAATCAGGTCATTCTGTGGTCTTAATTTAAAACATAAAGATTTCAAGAATATCTGATGTATGAGCTTATTTTTGAGTTGTTAAAGAAAGTTCTTTGTGTGAAGAAGTTATCTCTCACTGGTTATTTATTCTAGCTCATGAACCTGTAATTAATCTTCTGAAATACTGTTGCACTGCAGCCTCCACCCCCATCAGCTGCATCTTCTCAACTTGTTGCCCTTAAATGGCTGCACTACAGTTTTGGGATATTTTATGTTAAACCCAGTTTCTACTTCCATTAAGTGGATGCTAGACAATGTTTTTGTGTGTTCTGATGCAGCACAATGTGGTATTTAGTCTACCTCATTTGAGAGGAAGAAGACTTTTTGTGTCTTGGCTGTCTACATACTGATTTATCTGCCTGTATTTTTCCTGGCTCCTGTTTAAGGCAACCTATCCAAAATAGACCTGTGGCTCTGTTGCCTCACATTCTATTTTTCCAGAAATAGAGCTCTTTCCTTGTAGTGGAGAACTGGCAGAGGCTCTGTGCTATCTTCCATGGTACGGTGATGCATCTATGGAAGCTCAGAGAAGATGTATTTTTATTGTAGATGGGGCAAAAAATCTTGTTGTGAGGATCACAGCTGGCTGTGGTATGGGAGGGGAAAGACCTGTGTTCCTCTTGCTTTTCTTTCTCTCTGCCCTGCTGGTCAGTGGCCGTAGCTGTGCTGTTGCCAGCGCGTGCTGCAGGTCAGCAGCAGAAGGCTCTCTCTGGGCCTCCCTGGCCTGCAGGCCACTGTGATGAAGAATGGCAGTGGTGGCGAAAGCTGCCATTAGCTTTTAAGATTAAGTATGGCCAACCTTTGTTCTGGCTAGCTGCCTTTTCCTTTTGTAATTGAAATTCTGTTAGACTTAGAAGGGAATTGATAATGACAAAAGCAACTATGTTTTAGTTCCTACAGTTCATTATATTTTAGCCTGTATAACATCCAAGGTCTTAGTCTTCCACAGAACCAATGCCATCTGGAAAATATATTTACTGAAGAACTCTCTGTTTATTCAAAGGCTTAAAATAAAAGGAAAGTTTCCATCAAATAATTATCTTTTGTTTGTTTCTATGCTGTCTTTGACCCTTTAGTATAAAGAGATATATGAGAGAAAGACTAGTACTACTCATAAAATTCTAGAAGTATTTAAATTTTTATTTTCAAAAGTGTTTCCACCTTCTTTTTGAAGTCTTTAGAAGACTTGGGATAGAAGTGTTTTTCACTCTTTTTACAAGACTGTTCTTGAGAGTCAGGCAATTTGTTGAACAGAAGAAATATTGAGAATGAGGAAAGTTATTCATCCCGTACAGTATGTACCTCTTAATACTTATCCACTACAATCTTTGATCTTTTATAAATCAGCAAAGGATGTCAGTGTGTGAACAATGTTGTCCAATAGGTTATTTCAAACATGTGAAGGTGTTTATGATGGGTAGTTAGATTTCAACTATATTGTACTCTAGCTCTTTACAAAAGAGTGCGCCGCTGTGTGTGCCATAGAGCTTAGTAACAAGTTTATGTAGTCAAAATTTATGCAATCAAAATTTGTATAAGCATTAAAGAATTACTAAATGTGTATTTTAGTGTGCATGGCTGCTGATTTTAAATGTGATTGTGAGATAGCTTGAATACAGTACTATAAAAACTGGTTTGATTTATGTAAGGTCTAAGGCCAGGTGTTTGTATGAGAAATGCATTTGGGCTTGCATTTGGGCTTACATTTGTTCATTTCAGAATCAAAATATGAAGGGGCATGAAATGAAATGGCTAGTGATTAAAAGAATGATATTGAAAGTATCAAGAAAACATGAGCTGTCAAAAGCTCAAAATTTAAATGGAAACAGTCTCTTACCATTTTCTTTTCCCATTTTTCAAATCCCTTTTTGTTGTTTTCCATGTTTTAAATTATGCAATAAGAACCACATACTGGTTATGATGGCTGTTACTTCTGTGTAATAGATATTAGTTTGTCCAATCCATCCCATCCCATCTCTACTTTAAAATCTTACTCTCTGTGCTGCCGTGTGGCGTCTTCTCTAAAGAAGATCTCCATTAGAGATTTTGTGTTTTGGGCAGTGGGTGTGCCCCAGATACCAGAGCCAAAATCATAGTCTTTGTGAAGACTCTGTAGACTTCTTTTCATGACTGTAATATTTTTGGGCATATCTGGTAATCATGTATGTTATGGTAAGCTGAGAATGAAGGGGAGAAAGAGTATTGCATGCTTTAAGTAAATATAAACAGTTAGGAAAAGTGTATTTTGTATTTATAGTTCAGCTGTGGGGAAACAACCACTGAATGAAAAATGTGAAGAACTTTGTGCACTTACTGGCTAATGGATGTCAGGCAGCATGGTGATTTGCCTGCTTTATGGTTATTGAAAAATAATATACAGTGATTATGCAGATTTGACACCCAAACAGTCTGTGGGGAATAAGCATAAATGTATGTGGGGGGAGAAAGCTGTAATTCAGTTTCAGCATAATTCTGATTCAAAGTGGAGCTGAAGCAAGCTGTGTTCTCACAGTGGTGAAGGGACCACTTGCAGCCTTGGCATTGTGCTCTCTTCCACCTGACTTTATAGAACAGGCTCATAGATAACCTCATGGAACTTAGAGCATACATGGTGGGTTATACAGCTGTTGCCATGAGCTTGGTTGCTCTGAAAATGTGTATGCTGGTATTGTAAGGAAAAATAAATTTAATCAACATCTAAAGCGCAGGCACTTAAGTGAGTGGCATCCATTTCCAGGAGACTCTTCCCCTTCCGCCCTGACTACAGGTGCTGCGAAGAAATAGAGATGGGCTGTTAGTGATGTGGTGGTATTGAGGAATTTCTGCCTAGGTTTGGAGTCCTCTTTCTAGTGGATAGACACACAAAAATACAATTCCTCTTTCTGAAGAGTGTTCAGTGTAGACACAGGATTTTTCACCCATGACTGTAAAACTCATTGTCCTGGAGATCATTACAGTGCAGCTCATTGTGGAGTTTATTTTTGGAGGGGATTAAAGAGCAAACTGTGGGGTGTTTTTAAAAAAAGAAGACAAAACATTTTATTCATGGACAGTTGCAGCTGACTGTTACTATCCTGGCACCAATTTACACCTAATAGTCTGGCATACATTTTCTCTCTTAATACTGTCAGGAAAAATCTAGAATATCAGCAGAGGACAGCCAAATGAAAATGATTATTGGCTAAAAACGTTGGAGTCCATTTCTTACTCCATAAAACTGACTTAGGAAAAGGCTATGACAGAAAGTTATTTCATTCACAGATAAATCTGGTCCCTAGGTCAGTGACTGGTGGGAGCTGTGTGCTGGATGGGATAAAGGACAGTGTCAGACTTAGGGAACTGCCCTGAGAAGAAAGACATGTGGTGACACCTGTTAGGCTCTTTCAAATGGGCAGCAGCATATGAGTGAAGGGGTTTATCCTGAGTATGAAAGTCCTTGAATTCAAAGCTGTACTGAAGAGCTGGACGGTGACTATGAAAGACATACCAGTCTTCTCTCTGAGCCTCCGAAACTTTGCATTGGTGTAATTTACCAGCATTTTTCTCTAATGAGAACGGTAGAGCTGAACCCCGTTTTGGGGGAGAAAATAGAGAAGAACCTGTGCAAGACTAAGTAGGATGGATTATTTTAATACTGAGATATTTCAGGTCCATCTTTCTTTATCCCCTCTCCTGCTAAAATTCTTTTCATAACAGTCTTCTGTGGTGGAGAAGTGAGAGAAGAACAAAAATGCCCAATCTGCTGTTTTATATTATGGTTTCCATCAAGGATTTCAGAGTGCACAGTTTGGCTGCTGCTCAGGTGTTAAATTGAGAAAAAAAAAATGCATACGCAGTAATATGGGCATTCTTTCCTTAGGAAATTTTTCAACAGCAAGAAAGAAGGTGCTTGTTAATTCAGAAAATGTTGCTTACTAATTAGAGTCTGTCATTTTGGATGTTTTGCACATTGGTCATGACAAAGTACCCTGTCACTTTGGAGTCAGGCTTTGTAAAAGAGTTTAACCCAGCCTGGAGTAGCTCTCTCTTCAGCACTGGAATGGCTCTTTCCTCGGCCCTTGGACCATGGCATTCATTTACTTATGTGGAAAGCCTTATGTGAACAACTCTAGTCAAAGGTTAAAAACCCATGTAGAAAGCCAGTCATTTAACTGCTCAGCTCCTTAACCGTGTTGTGCTCCCTGCCCCCAAGGACTCCAATCTTATGTTTGCAGTTGGACATCTGCCAGGAATTGTTCATTGACACCATAGGTTTATAGTTATAATAAAAAGGACATGTGTGTACCAATAACATGTTATGTATCCGAGTTAAAGGTGGATGTTGAGGGCAAGATTTTCAGTAGTTTGCTATCTGGAAGCTACCAGTGAAGTATCTAGGTGAATAGAAGGCTTTTTCAAGCATGCAGTTGACCTTTTGAAAGAGTGGAGCTTTTGCTTCAGACTTAGGCAGTTGTTAGAGTTACGTAATAATGAAATTGAAATTAATTGAATTGCTAATACATCCTTTTGCATGATTTTAGGAAAAAAACCACAGGACACAGTGTCTGGAGCCAACACCTCACCATGTGCGTTCATGCTAATCTTTATATTCATACCAAATGATGCACGGGGTGCATGAGTCGTTTTGCTGGTTGGTTTTTAAAAGGGGAGAAGACGGTGCCTATATGTGTGAGGAGAGAGACAAGCAGTCTTGTCAGTCTTGATTAGTTCTGAGTCATGGATATTTTTCCTAGAGGATGAATAACAAAGAATTTCATTTTGCTTTTGTGGTTATAACTGTGGTTATAAGCAGTTATCTTCTGCAGTTCTTAATTTTTGTTTGGGTGTCTTAAGTGCCTTGGATTGTGGGCATGAGACAAGTAACGATCAATGTGTGCGATAGAAAAGGAATTGCAAAATGTTCTTTTAAACTAAAGCCTTAGGAAAAAAGAAAAGCAAATCCACAAAATAAATTTAAAGAGTTATGGGTTTTGAGTTAAAGCCAAAGTTTCAGTTTTTTAATTTTTCTGAAATCTTTGATAGAAGAGTAAACACTGCTTTTTGCCTCTATAAGCTGCCATTTTTTTAAGCTTCCTTTTTTCCGAAATTACCCAAAGTGATTTTGAGAGTTCACTCCTATATAGGTAAAGCTTATGCTGCTGAAACGATTATTCTTATTTTCGATAAATGATTATTCTTATTTTCGATAGGTTTTATTTTTTGTCTTGAACATAGAAAATTAACACTGCGTAATGATTTGTGGATATGCAAGTTGTCACCAATGTATTTTTTTTTTAAGTTTTAAAACATAAGAGCATCTTTTACATTAGAGAAAATAGTCATTAAATGGAAACTGTTTATTTGGCTACAAGCCCTGAGTGTGCAGGAGACATGTTAGTAAGTCACTGACATATGGATGTGATCGCTGTTTCTTTGACCAGATTTGGTTTCTGCAGAGTGCGTGAGAAGGGAAGATAAATTTTGCCCTAGTAATACTGTAGTGACTCATAAATAAATGGTTACCCTTTGGTGCTTACAGTTTTCATTAAAGCGGCCTGAGCTTTGTTATTGACACCATAGGTTGCCTATTCAGGGAAATGCAGTAAAATTTATCAGTGTGCTTTCTACACCTAATAAATCATCCAAACAGGGAACCATATGGCAGATAAGACCTTGAAAATGTGGCTTCAGCATGTGAAGAGTCAAGTTGCTGAAATCTTGAATGATTACAGCTCGTGCATTTTCCCCTGGAATATCTTATAGTTATTTTACATGCCATTTTCTTGTTCATCCTATTGCCTTTTTGTCTCTCTCTCTCTCTCTCTCTCTCTCTTTCCCCCCTCTTCTTTTTCAGCAGTACTGTGATTTCAGAAAAAAGTCGAAAGCAGATAAGACATTTTTATAATGCCTTGCTGGTAGGAGGAAGAGGGGCAGGGAGGAGCAGAGACTGATGGGAAAGGATGATATATGTGGCGGCTGTGTCCCAACTCTCCTCTAGCCCATTGTCATTAATCATGGCTATTAGTTTTTTCAGAGCTGCCTTGTCTGCACAGTGCCTCAGAAAAGCCATTGTTTTTTCATACCACAGTCCAGGGAAAGCAGCGGGGGGTGTGTGAGGGTATGGATGGGACCTTCTATAGTACTCCTTTCTCCTGTCTGCCTGATTTCATTTTTTTCTCTCTTTCTTTCCTTTTCTTTTTTCCTTTCTTTTTTTTTTTTTTCCCCCGCCCCTTTCTTGAAGGGAAAAAGATCTCAGTTGGCTGTTTGTACCTGTGTGTAGGCACTTATCTGGTGACATAAACATAGGTCAGACAATTGTAATACATATTCACTGACTAGTAGCTTTGGTATGCACTCTGCCATCCTAAGGTGATTTTTGTGAAAAAAGAGAAAGACTTGTACTTGGACACCTTCTAATCAGAGGGCATTGGCAAGATGTGAAGACCTATCCATGACAAATTTTAAAAGAGGCATTTTAAAATCTCAGCGTCTTTCTCCCTCAGTTAAAAAGACAGTTTTTGTCTAAAGTTGGTATGGTTCTGCAGCTGCTGTGTCCTTGACTGCTTCTTAGGTAGACAGAAATTAAAATCTTCCCTTAAAAGTGCCCCTCTAATAAAAACAAAAGCAAGTGGAGAAAAAACCCCAAACTTTCATAGTGGCAGCAAGATTAAAATGTAGTCAATCAGGCATCTGTCTAGAGTATGCTTTCAAAACATTTTAATGGAGTTTGTTGTTCTAAAAACCTTCACAAATATATGCTGTATAAAATACATAAACAGCACGACTGATAATAGCATTTATACATTCACAGATTGGCAGCCAAGGTTCAGCAAGGATTTATATTTTGAAAACTCAGGCATGTTATTGTAATGGCAAAGGAAAACTTGCAAAGGTACAAATTTTAGTTGCGTTTTATTACAGAGATAAACATACTGGAAAGCATATTGGAAAATTATTAAATTCTGGCTTTTAGAACATTTACAATATGAACATAGGTGCATGATCTAATTACACTTCTGCAGAATAAAAGGAACAAAATGTTAAAGCAAGTGTTCCAGTTTACAGTTTCTACTCCATAATAAAGCAGTAATTGCTTGAAAGTTAAAGATTTCACAAACAGCAGTGGCTGGAGAGAAAAGTATTAATTCTTTAAAATATTCAATATTATAAATATCTATCTCTTTGAATCAAATGGCAGGTTGATCCTTATGATTATAAGAGTCCAAGTGCTTTGATGTCTCTGGAATTAAGAGACATCTTCAGGAAATGGATAAGAAAGAAATAGGGATTTTTTTTCTTCAGTTTTAGAGAGCTTTAGTGTCTGAAACTTTAAACCAAGCACTTCCTGCCTGCAGGTGAAGATGAAGCTCATGCAACAAGATGGCAAGAAAACCATTCTTGCAATCATAATGCATCTCTGATGCAAAACATTTTTGTTTTTACAAATTTTTTTATTATCAACAAGATCCTTGGATTTTTAGGGCAACTGTGCTTCTGATAGACCTGCTGTGTGGCAAACTGGGCTACAGTTGTTTGTGAAACTTGTGCTATACATAAGTGATTTGATTTTTTTTTTCCCCTCCTATTTTCCTAGTATCTCGGTGGTAATATATTTCTGCAGGAAGCCCAAATAACAGTTTTCTCAATCTGCATGTGAATACAGAAGGGGAAGTTGGGATCTTGAGCAGCTTTTCATGTAGTTTGAGCCTTGTAAAGCTGTTAATATTGTACACTAGGAGCATAGTCTCTAGGGAGATTGGTTTTAAAATGTGGTTTCTGTGGTTGCTTAGTTATGCTAACATGGGATGATTAAAATTCCTCCTCAGGAAAAAACCCAACTTCTTCCACTACCCTTTAAGAAATTCTAATGGTGTGGGCTGGTGGTTACCAAGCCCTTGAATTAATAAGAAATTTATGTAAATTATTCTACTGGAGAAATGAGAAGATTGACTGTTTTATTTTAGTTGTTATTAGTGAAAATTTTGCTAAGTTAAAGTTTCCACTGAAAGTACTAGGCCGTGTGTAGGATCACTCTGCGTGGCTTAACTGGAGTCAAAAAATGGGCATACAAAGGCATTCTCCATGGTTAGATGAGCTCTCGTTTCTGATCTATTTTCTGTGTTCTGTTTTATTTTTCTTTGTCTAATTAACAAATGCATGTTTTGGTTGAGATTGTAGTCAGTATCAACATGGGATTTTGAGAGAAGGATTTGGAACACTACACTTAGTACTCAGGTGCGTGTGTAGTAGTCGATCCATACCTGAAAGAGGGTTTGGTGGGTAAGGTGACCTGATGGATCAAAATTTGCACTTTTGACATAAGAGTTTATGTTCCCTTCCTGAAAATGTGATGTAGAATGAGCAGGCAGTTGCTAACTTTCTAGTATACTGAGTATTTTTCTTCAGTTCTGTACAAGTGATTGCCTCTCAGTTTTGTTGGATGCTGAACTATTAGAGTATGTCAAGATGAGACTTCAGTTTTTCTTTAGATAACTCTGGGATGAAAATTGTTATAATATTCCTGGGAAAAGCTTTACATACCTGCCTTTAAAACACAAATCCACCGACTGTATTGCAAGTGTCTGTAGTATAAATTGCTATATGCCCTGAATTGCCTCCAAACTTCATTCCTGAGTGCTGTGATGCACTTTTAAATCTTCATCTCCATCTTATTCTGTTACTTTTCCCCTCCAAGCCTTGCTTATTTTTTCCCTCTTTTTTTTTTCCCTCCTGTTGTCTTCTCCAGACTCTTGTCTCTACCTTCCTGTATCAGAAGGAGATTACCCCAGGCACAACAGTATATACTCCATGCTCTTAGTCTTACCTGGAGTTAATCTTCTCATTTTCAACATCAGGGTGGAAAAATCCCTGAAACATGACTATTACCAGATTTGCTTCTATCCTTGTGACTATCGGTGAACATCTGTCATCTGGCACGAAAAATATATTCTTTTAAATTCCCTGGTTTATCAGGGATTTTTAGAGAGGAAACTGTGTTTATACATCCTTAATTCTTTATTTTGATGTTGGCCGTCCACCTTCTTAACACCTGGGCACAGGTATGCTGTATGGTGTGCTGAACAGGTGTGTTCGGGAAGAACAATTTAAAATGTATTTTGGATTATCTTGAAATATCAAAAAATATGCGTGTGGGAAAAAGAACCAAATATTTTTTCTCTTTAGAGACAAATTATTTTATCTCTGTGTGATGAAAGAAGTGTATATGCATGGCAGTGCAAGATACAGTAATCAAAATAATGCAAAAAAAAATAGCTGAATCTGTAATTTGTTTTAATGCATTTGCTTTAATATATCACCTATTTAATTACAATCACTGAGTAAGGAAGTCTGTTGTGTAAGGAAAAAACCCCAGCAACAGTGATTTCAGTGTAGTACTTTGGAAAAAAACCCCAACCAAACATCCATCTAGCTCATCTAGCTTGTGGATTATTATTCCATTGGCTTAATTAATATATTTTTTTTCAGAAATCTCTAGTGATGAACACAGAAATAATAATAATAAACCAGAAAATTAAATCAAGGAAAAAAAGAGCCCAAAAAAGATTTTCTTTGGCAGATCTGAGAAACTGGGAGCCTGAAACAGCATAAATAAGTAATGTTATTCTGTAGTATGTGTACACAGCATTGTGTGCAGCCTTTTCTACAACTTTTATTTTCTGCAAAGTCATATGTTTTTAGCTGTGATTGTGGCCTGTGCCAAATGGTTCACCTTGTCTTGCGTAATGAGTATAAACAACTGGTCACTGCACTGACCAATGAAACTAATAAAGATGTATGGCACTGTGCTTGCTTAGGGAGTCACATACACAGCCTTAAACTATATGTGACATTTATACCAAAGTAACATGGTTCCAAACTCTCTCACTCTTTGCTTACAAATTCTGAAGAAGAACAAACTATTTGACTGATGGTTTGCTAAATTTAATATGCTTAGCAAGTGAAATTATTGCCTACTCTAATGCTGTGTAATTATTAAGATACACTGCTTTTAAAAATACCAAGTGAATAATATTGATTTAGTGAACTGCTATTTAGAAAAATGCCAGCAAAGGAGGAATATTTTATTTTAGCTGCCTTAGAGCTGTAATGGGTCTGTACTGAGATATGCATGTGGAAATAAATTATGCACAAGGTAAACTATTTTGTTATACAGTACCCATAATATTAATTAAGCTGTAATTTTACCAACAAAGCTTTAATTTAACAAATAAACAGGAATCATCTGTAGTGTTCTTTGAAATATACAACTTTGGGGCTGTAATAAAACATTCAGGAGCACCTGCAATTAATTTTAAAGCAAATAGTGGGACTAGCAACTTTAAAGGGTAATTGTAATTTATAATTTATTTATTTGACTTATACTGGATATAATTACAGTTATAATGCATTATTATTTTCATTCAAATGTTAGATCTATCTAGTTTACATTTAAAGTGGGCAGATTGGGGTAATAATAGCATATATATTTTCTCCTCTTCAACACAACATGCAAAGTAATAGACACAGATGGATCACTGTCATCCAGAGCAGTTCCAAAGACACTTAAGCTTACATGAAAATAGATGTGTGTATTTTCTCTTGATCAAGATGTTTATGCTATGTTCAGAAGTTCTGCGAATGCCACATTTGTACAGAGTAAATCTCCTAACGTATTGGTGTGACCGGGTGGTATTTGCATTGGAGTATCATGTCTCACGATTTTGCTGGAAATGCTAAAAGTGGCTGTTTGTGGCTGTCCTGTTTGCCTTTTTTTTTAAAGAAAATTTTCAAGGCCATTACACTTTCCAAATTCTATTTATGATTTTTATTTGTATTTCTGTGTGGAGAAATAGAACTGAGAGAAATACTGGTGCAGAAAAAAGGAAGCAATTATATGGGCCTGTTTTGTTTGTGGCTAAGAGAATGCTGAAGTGGCAGATTTGCAAATTTGTAAGCGAAGAAAGCTTAGTGTTCATCTTTATCAGCCAAAGTGGTTTCTTGTTAGCTGAGCAGCAAGCTAGAAAGCGACCGATTTTGACAACATAATTTACATCTTTGTATAAAACTATTGCTGGCAGCCGAACTAATTTGCGCTGGATTAGGTTGTTTGTCTCTGCTGCTGACTAACCATGCAATCTATCAGGGACCGTTTTCAAATATCACTTTTCAACTGTGCCCTTGAGAGGAGGAATTGATCGGGAATATACAGAGTAAAATTACTCCAATAACTTTATAGAAAAAACAATTACTGAATCATACAGATGTGAATAATTCTGAAGAGCTGAAATAAATGTAATGAGTTTAGCTCTGTGCCTATCTTTAACATACACACGCCCAGTGTATTAACATAAACCACTCTTTTGTTTAGTATTTTCCTGTTACTTTGAACACTAAGGAAGGTTTGTGGTGCATGTATAGATACTGAATGGTACTAACCTGCTGAAATACAGTCTAAGTTGTGTTTGTGATACTGTCTTTTCTTTCAGCCATGCTTCGCAGTTCCTTCCCACAGAACGCATAGGAACGTTCTCTGTTGTGTAAGTGCAGAATAGCTTTGCCAACTTTTCCAACACAATTGTTAGCTTGAGTTTGATGACGTAATGAAAAGAAGTGCTACCAACACAAATCCATGCATACATGATGAATCGTGTATTCTACATGTGAACATACCTCCAATTTTATAACAGGAAAAAATACTGTGATTTTGGTTTTTTATTATGAATGTGGCAGTGTTCTCTTCTTCTCCTCTAAGATTATGGGTAATAGAAAAATGTAAGGGAGCAAAACCTGGTTTTGCAACTGATAACCAATCCTTAGTTGTTTATAAGATACTCTAGATTAGCTAGCAAACAAAAAACCATTAAGCACCTATTATTTTAAAGCAGTGGGTACATTTTTCATCACACTTCTCTGATGAATTTTCACTTGTGCATCCTGCTGGAGGTAATTAATTGCTTTCAGTTCAGAGGAGTAATAATGCAATAAATTATGCTGGTATTTCTTGTCAGGGAAGAATCATATTGCTGCTTCCTTACTAAAGCAGGACTAATAATGTAGCTGGAGCCACAGACTCAGAAAGTACCTGTACCATTAAAATTTATGTAAGGAATCAGAAGACTAACTACTCCCTAGAATTACATTAAAAATCTGATTCTTCTGTGTAAAAGTGGCCTCTTGTGATGGCAGCGCAAGAAATGGGAGACTGATGCTGTATCTTCATATATACTCCTTTTTTTTTTTGACCTTGGGCCTTAACCTGCGTATGCTTCAGTTCCCTAGCTATGAAAAAAGGATGATGGTACTGGCATTCACATTGACCTTGAGGCTTTACTAAATTAACATTAAAGTTGCTTGATAATGTAAGGAACAGGAATCCAGGTCAATTTATTATTTCATGATTATCGATGAGTACATCTGCTGACATTATTTCTTTGGATTGCAGGACTCTAAAGAGAATTGTTTTAGGTAACATTGTCATATCAAAAGAGTTACTCATAATGAAACAAAAGTTAAAGAATACTGTTGTTTTGAGTTATGTTTTAGTTGAGAAAGAATGGAGAAATGTGTTAATGCCTAGAGAAAGGATGTTCCAAATGATAGCTAATGCAGAGCTGGTGTGCAGAGCAGCCAATGCCTAGTGATAATAATACCTTGTTATCATTAAAGTAGCTTTTAGCCAGTGGTTTCCAGGTTGGCATCTGAGTGGACAGGTAATCTGTAGCATTGAGTGATGTTGGAGCATCTCTCTGATGTCCAGGCTCTCCAGAAAGCAGTGTGGACATGACAGATGATCATGCTTGGAAATAATTCCCATTCTGACGTTGCCAACAGCTCTAAGGTTGGTAAGCTAAGCAGTCACAAGAAATATTAAACTTGCATCCCTGTAAATGTAACCTATAGTAATCAAAAAACCCCAACCCCCCAACCCTTTCAATATTTGTTTCTTATTGGAAATCTTCCATATGGTTTAGCTATAACAGTCATTCTGACTTTGCAGCCACTGTTGCAAACATACATGTGGGTAACTGTGCTCTCTCTCCCTCACTCAAAAGAAGAGTGTAAATAACAAAAAGATTGCATGACTGCATGCTTCTTTATCAGTGGTGGAGACTGAGTAATGCACATATCACCCAGGGGACTGTAACATGGGCATGCATGCCTTGCCATCCTTCACGTTCAGTAGGTGCAGGAAAAAGATCAAAAGGGGACATGTACTACCAGTCAATTCACAGGTATTTGTTAACAGCAGATAAAAACTTGGGAACCCTTCCATCAGAATCTGGAATGGAGTTTAATGTAGTAGGCGCAGTGAAGCAGAAAACTTCTGTTTCTCCTTTCACACTTCACCTCTCTACCTTCCTTCATCTAACCTTTGTACACTATTCCCAGTCCCTGGGTTCTTATTGAAGTCACCCTGGTTCCCATCTCCACATCAGGTTAGTTGCTATTGCCTCCTGGCTTTCTCTTAGTTGTTTACAAATGAATAATTTGGTTTCTTTTTTTGATTAATCCTGTTCTCCATATTGGTTCCTTACTCAAGCTTTCTGAAAGGTCACTGCTTTGTCTGGGCGGGGGAAGCAGAATTTTGTCATTAGAGAAGAATGAGCTTGGCAAGTTAATTGTGAATGTTCTTCCGATTTCAAGAGAGTATGGATGAGTCTTCATTGATTTCTTCTAAAGTCTTTGATTTGATGAGACCTTAACAAGGATAGGAAGCATGCTAAGCAATTGATATTTAGTGAAGTTTTAGAAAACGCCCTTGAATACTGAAGAAATTCAATGTCTCTATCTAAAATTACTTGGACAAATTTTAGGAGTTCAAAAGTAATGCCTTAAACTCTGACAGTTTTACTGGCTGGTGGATGATCTCTCTTTCTGAGCTGTCCTTTCAGGCATTCTGCTCTCTGTTTTACAGACTTATCACAGCATATGGTAGTTGGGCATTTGAATATTTTAAAGGGTATTGATTCAGTTTTAGATAATAAAACAAAGTTGGATGCTTTTTTATGTCATTCTAAGTAGATTGCAAGTATCAGTTTTTAAATTGGAAGAAACAATATGGGTGAAAACTTACAAGCAACCTAGACCAGAGGTATTGAAAAGTTATTGCCATGTTTGGCCTTCAGCTCTGCCAGTACTTCACTGTCAGCCAAAGTGTACTCGATTTGTTCCAGTTTGGGGCCTTTTATTTGCCAAGAATTTCAGATAAGCTGAATTATTATTCAAAGAATGGAAGTCTTATAATGAAACCTGAGTGATAGGAAGAGATCTGGCATTTCATTATGTCTTTTGACCTAAGCAGAGTTTCAGCTTGACCTTCTAGGCTACAGAAGCTTTTGTACTAAAACTCTTTTCACTTGTCTTAGATCTACTGTTGTGTGCCTAAGTGAGAGCTGGTTGAATGGGATGCTTAGGAGTTGAACGGCACAGCTTTGTGGTCCTTTGAGGTTTTTTGTTTGCCTTTCTTTTTTTGGATTCAGTTTTTGTGGTGGTTTTTTCTGTGGTTTGGGGTTTTTTTTTTGGTTTGTTGTGTGTTTTTTTTTTTTTCTGTTGGTTTGGGGCTTGTTTGTTTTGGGGTTTTTTTTGAGTGGGGGCAGAGATGTGAACTGAGTGGGACATTATTAATAAATTCCCCCAAATCTCTAGTGTTTCTTTCTGCATATGATTGCTGTACTGTGTGTACTCTGGTATTTTTTAAATGCAAAATTCCTGTTTTTTCCACCAAGCTGTTGCCTACTGGTTTTAACAATGGCAACTTGCAAGATTAAACCCTTCAGAACTGAAAACATAAGTTTTCATCTTCTGTGGAGAATGCAACATTCCCTATGCCAGTATTCTGTGAGAGAGTAGTCTTGAATGAAGTGAGCCCAGAAAAAAACATTTCCCCCTTTTTCTGCCATGAAGGTGGGAGGAAACAGTTGCAGGGAGATTCTTACAGTAGGTGTTGGCAATCTACTGTGTTTTCCTTCACTCTTCTGTCTTTTGGACTGTTAAAGGAAATGGATGTTTCACTTTTAAATGAAACACAGCGTTTTGGGGAAGATATTTCCCATACTTGCCAACATTTTGTCCCTCTAGGCTGGAGCGGCACAACTTTACTCTTATTGCACACCAGTCTTCAAATTCTTTGTGTTTAGAAATCCTTTTTCCCTCCACCTTTTTCATCCTTGTCTTTGGCTCCCTAGCTGTGGTTGCAGTTGAGAGCTCTTCTGCTTTGCCAGATCTCCCTACCCCAGTTACTGAAAAAAAGTCTTTCAGATCCTTGGGTCTTAACCTAACAATTGTAGTGCATAACATCAGCCCTTCTGGTGACAAACTGTTCCCTCCTCTTGAGCTGCTATGTGGCACTAGACAGCTGATGGCAATAAAGTGTTTGTCACAAAGGTGCTATCACCTGACTGTCTCTGTTTTTAGGATTGATGGCATTTTTAAAGGTAGATAAGACTTTGCCCAGCTGTTCTAGTTCTTTGTATGGTGCAAAGCTTTCTCCTTCTAATAATTTTTTAGTTTTGAGATAATAATAACTATACTTTCAGAGTGGTGACAAGGTGTGAATTTGAAAAAGTTGTTTGTTCCTACTCCATACCAGAGATAAAGCCAGCAAATATTTAAAGCCCCAGCTTTTCTGGGGGCTTTTGCAGGTGTAGAAGTGCTTCTGGGAATGCCTTGTTAAGGTCTCATCGGAACCAAATAATTTTGAAAACCCAGATAATCAGAAGGTAAAATACTCCAATTACATTGTATAAAAAATGGCCATTGCCTAGACTGCTTTGTGTGCTCCAAGGAGCACTGCTTGATTGTTTCCTCTTTTTCCTGTCTGTAGCGCACCCTTCCACCTGATCAAGGTTATCAGGCAGTTTGGCTGGTGTTTGGTGGACTTGTCCTGATTCAGTATTGTTGAACAGGAGAAAAAAAGGTTGGTGAGCAGTTATTTAGGCTTGTGAGTGCTCTCCAGACACGCACTATGGATGTTTAATGCCTAAAGTACGTGTTTTGATACAGGGTGCAAAAAGTGATTCATCACAGCATGCCATATTCTGTTTTTGTAGTACATACAGTGAAAAAAAAAGAGAATTTTTTTTCCAATTAATTTGAAAGTTAGTGATCTGGCCAACTACAAAATTCTCTTATATATCAGCCAGAGTCGACTCATCTGTGAAGAGAGTTAACTCACCTGTTTTCAGTTCATAGGTCTAAATTTTCTTCTGGCTACTAGCAAGGCTTCTTGCTAATCATAAAATGAGTCACGAAAAAATGTAGAGATGAGACTTCAGTTTTACCCTTATCTTTGACAGAATGTGGCTGCCTCACTTTACTGATTGATGCCAGACAATTTAGCAAGCCTAGTATTTTCACTTACCTAGATATTGAGTTAGTTCATGCAGTGATAGGTATCTTGCAAATTAGGTTTTTCTAATAATTTTCATAGAATTTTAACTTTTTGCCTGTATGTATTGTTTTTTCATTAATGATTAGTAGTTCTGAGCAACGAGATCTGAGTTACCTTACTCTGTAAATAGTCGGTTACCTTTCTGATCCAGCCTCTTAGCATCCTAAGAATGTTACTTCGTCCTCTGAGTCCTACTTTGACAGAGTGGGCAAAAGGCCCTTTTATAATAAATCTGTTCTGTGACTGCTTGTTTTAAGACTTAGGCTGAGCATTGTCCCTGAAGTATGGAGTGTACTGAATGGAGAAATCTCCCGGCGTTGCCAAAACTTTCATTTCGTGGCCACGATAAATTTAGACAATGCTGTAAGTAAGAAGTCTGTCACTTCCCCTCCTGCAGTCATACTGAGTTCCATATTAAGCTTCAAGCCCAATGTGGTGTTGTGTAAAGCAGGCAGGGGTTCAGGCTCAACATCTGTGGGAAAAATCTAGGTAAACATCCCACAGTTTTGAAAAACATGGTGGTTTGATGGATATTCACAATGACTGTGCAAAACCCAAGTTTTGTCAGTGTCTTCTACAGTGCAGACTGCATACAACTTGTGAGATCCCGAGCTGCTGGGAGCCCTGTTAAACTCTCCTGTGGATAAAGTGAAGGACAACACTTTGCACTGGCGAAACAACACCCGCACACAAAACTCCCGTGCTTAATGCATAAGTCCAAAGATCAAAGATGCATGAGATCAAAAGACTCCTGGGTCTTTGTCCTTTTTTCTTTATCAGCCACCTTTGGTTGGCCTCTTGATGAGGGCCTCTCAGAGATGCTCTTTTTGCATGGTGCTGGAGGGGTGGCCTAGAACCTGATCTTAAGTGACCAGTGTGGTTATCCAAGGGCCGGCTGTTGCCAGCCAGCTCGGCCTCAACTCTGACCTCACCGGAGACTCTTTAATCTGTCGGGCTGTCATCTCCAATGGCATCAGCCAGGAGCCCTTTGCCAGGCTGCTTGCTGCTTAATTCTCTCCTAGCAACTGTATCAAAATTTTATTCTGCCAAAGAAGGTTCTCTAATGATGTTGTTTATGCAGACAAATAGTTAAAATTTCACATCTAAAAGATTAAATATTGTAATCTCATAATTAGAAAAAATGTTACATGATTTAACATAGCATTTTTCTATTTATGTAAGTGACAACTAATGGTTTCTTTTTTCTCCTAGCTTTAGGAAAGATTCTTCAACTTTGTAATTTTAAAACATTTTCTCCTACACATGTCATTGTTCTTTTTAATAGGATCTGCCAGAACAACTCTGAGCAAAAGCTCTGCATTTTCACATTATTATCTCATTGTCTATCCCTAGTGTTATAGCCTTACTGTGACTTCCTAACTAATCAGCTATTTCAACTTTCATTCCATAAGCTTTATGTCTGAGTGTAATTAAATGAGCATTAAGTCCTTTTTTTACTAGCAAAGCCTGAAAGTTCTGATATTACAGTAATAAGTGTGAAGTGAATTTTGAATGGCATTTATATCCTTTCATGGGCTCTAAATGTTTGATTTGCATAACTAGTTAAAATGATATCAGAGCAGCATATTGATTTAATTCCATCTCAGAAAACTGTTAATTAATAATGATAATAAATGTGTCAGTCCTTTATTATCTGCTTTGAATTGGTGATGATGTCTATATTAATACTACTTCAGTAATAGACCTCTGCTGGCTATTGTTGGCAAAGCTTTGATGGCTTGAATAACTAGCAATCAGAATTTATAAAATTTATTGCAGATCAGATTTAAAAAAAATAGTCATTTTATCACATGCGTGATTTTATTAACACCTACTACTTAACATTTTATTTAAATAAATCACTAAGAACAGAAACTGGCAAGGCTTTTGAACAAAGGAGAGGTTTGAATTTCTTAAACTTTTTTTGTCCTTGCAAGTTAGATTGTAAAGAGAGAACACAATCCTTTTATATAAAGGAGATAAAAGAAAGAACTATGTACATTTCAGGTTCCTTAACACTTTTACAGCAATGTCTTAAAAATCCCTAAATATGCTAGGGGTATTGCGTGGAAAAGAGATGCTTGGTCAGTAGAGGTTTTCTTTTTATTGCTGTCATTTTGTTATATGTTTTTAATAATTTTGTGATATGTGTTACTTTGACTCCTCCTTATTTCAGAATGAAATTAGATTCTCACCTATTCATGGTTTTGCTATCACTGTTTAGTGTTAAAAGAGAATTAGTTTAGGATCTTACTTTCCTTTTTCCCTTTTGGACAGTGGCAAAAGAGTCCTTTGTCTGTGCTATTTAAGACTGGATTTTGGCTCCTTTTTCAGCAAGGAACATTAACTGTCCAAATATTCAGCACCACACTACCTTACGGAGCTGCATTGCAAGTGTCTAGAAAGGAAAGCACTCAGCTTTTGTCAGCAGATAATGTTCTGTACATTCCCTTTTAGATGCAGAAATATTTAGGAAACTGACTTTGGAGACACTGGATTTAGTTTGCATGGACCCTTAATGTAGGTCTTGAATCAATTTTTTTTTTTTTAAGTATCTTCTCTCTTAATGTTGTTTACTTTCCCTGCAGCTGAATACTTAGGCTCTTGACTTCTTATATAAAAAAAATGTTGTTTGTGCTAAAAACTAGAGCAGCAATTCAGCTGCTGGTAAAACTTAATGTTAGCAGTACCCAGTTGAAGACTCGCCTGCTGAGTTTAATGCTCTGATTGCAATTTTAATCAAAAAATTAAATTCTTAAGTATCTGAAATGTTTGTTTTCTTACAATCCCTTGGAAAAATCAGGCCCTTAAAATAATGGCCTTTTCTTGTAGAGAAATACTGCTGATTGATATGAGTAGCTCTAAGGACAGAAATGAAGGGAGTGACAAAATACTGTCATGCTTCTTGTTTTCTAAGCACAGCTCTTCTCTAAGGTACCTTCATGCAGTATTGCATGGACAGCACTGAACTTGTCTGCTCTGATGTGAACAGACACCATATGAAAACGGCTCCACATCATCAAACCTGAGCTTAAAAATTCTGTTAGGAGGGGGTTAAAAGCACAGTAAAGAAAATCAAACCTGAATTTTACAAGTAACATCAAATTTCTGAGGACTTCTCTTTGCACAGCTGTGGTGATAACTGTGACAACAAAACTATGTTTTTTTTTGTTTTCTTACAGTGATAGTTTATCGTTACCAAAAATTCCATATAAACAAAAGGAGTTGGTGTGGTGGTTTTTTTTTTTTTTTTTTTTTTTTTTTTTTTTTTTTTTTTTTTTTAGTATTAAAATTTTGAATTTAGCCAGTGAAATTCTTTGTGTTTCTGGGAAAACACTACTGGAAGTGCATTGCTTTCAGACAATTCTTGCTTGCCAATTGAGCTACATTTAGCAAAGTTTTGTTCTGATCTTATACCATGGTAGAATAAGGCTCTAGTCCACTCTTGTGCTATGATCTTTAACCAGCACTGTGGTGCATGGTGATGATGACTCTAATGAAAATACTGGCTCTCTCTTTAAAAGGAAGGGCAGGAAAGCACAGTTTGAATGCTGAGTGTCCTAATAACTTACTAATAAGTGCATGTTTTAGAAAAGAGCCACCAGTCTCCTACACTGTTTCAAACACTGAGATCCAAATTTATCCCCATATCTGTGTTGACAGATAGTGAGTACATCTTGCTTGGATGTTGTGTTCTCCCTCTTAAGAAGCTCTGATCTGTCCTTCAGTGCTCCAGGAAGGTGCTGTCGTATGTCCGGCTTTGTCAGACCACAGTCACTCACCCCCAGTACACTGCTGATTC
This sequence comes from Eulacestoma nigropectus, assembly GCA_013397775.1. Classification (NCBI taxonomy): domain Eukaryota; kingdom Metazoa; phylum Chordata; class Aves; order Passeriformes; genus Eulacestoma; species Eulacestoma nigropectus. The sequence continues at coordinate 122,874 of VZTE01001276.1, forward strand.
AAAGTTTCTCGCTCCCCAAAGAATGGGAATTTGGTCCACTTCCACTAAATGCTTTGGCCGCCTGGTTTGCATGGAGTTGATAATTTTAATTTATTTCCTTTTCTGAAAGCCTCCTTCAAAAGTTTGTTAACCTTTGAAGCTGGGAGAGAGACAGTGTGGAAGTATAAGAATAGAGGCAAAATATTGTATTATGTTTCCTTTGTCAGTGGGTCTCCCTTTTATGTATTTTCCGAAGTTCCTGACAAGATGATGTATGTTGAGATGAATAGTCATTAGTTACATTTAAAAATACCTTTTCTCTTTCTGTAGTGATTTTCTCAGTTACTGTGATCTTAAGCTATAACTGGGTATCCATACAGAAATTCAAACTAGTTTTTCAGAATTCATTTTTGCTGTATTTGTTTGAGACAATGTTAAGCACAGACCATTGCAGCAGCCTGTTAAGACACAGACAACATTACTGGCCCTTGACACTTCAAAAAGGTAATAGAGGGGGGGTAACTATTCCTGCTGGAGTTTATCCAGACCTTTGGAGTTAAAATTCCTACTGGTGGTTTGTTTTGGTTTAGTTTGCTTGTTTTGTTTCAGGATTTCTTTGTGGTTTTCTTTGTTTTGTTTTGTTTTGTTTTTTTTAATGCCTGTATTAGACATTTTGTAGATACAAGTATCAAGAATCTTGATTTGTTGAGTTATGTTTGGGTTTTTTTGTTGTTTGTGCCTTTTTTTCCCCTCCGCTAAATTTAATGACTTCCACTCTCACGATGTTGGGTGAGGAGGCATAGCAAGACAATGCTGGCAAATGATTTTAACTCGCACTTTAAAAAAAGAAAAGCTGCATAAAACACATTCACCCCTCACCCCTCTGCCCCATGTCCCCCTCCTACCCCCCCGCTGTCTTACTCCG